>JAYDYQ010001556.1:0-38287 GCA_034814905.1 Penstemon davidsonii
GCCCCCAAAATAGTTTTCTGTATTAAAGTAATTAGGAATAGGAATTTAATTCATTATAAAATTGCATACACGTCTACAAGCTTGAAGGATTTTCAGTTTCTTTAGTTTCCATCCCCAAAAACAAAAAAGTCAATCTTAGTTCAAAATTATCTTCACTAATTAATTGATATGCTAAAATCTTGCCCCAAAATAGTCATCCTTAATTACGGAAATTAATATTGGAACATAAAATTAGTTCATTTTATAAATGAACATCTTATAACTTTTGCTAAGAACATTCTTCATGCATTTGCTCATTGTTTAATTTCATATTCCCTTCTTCAATTTTTAATCTGCAGTGTTTCTCTATATATTTTTCTTTTACATTATAAATTAACCATGTTTTTGTTCTTTCTTTCAGGTTCGTCTTTGAACGTGTTGATCTTTTGCTAGAAATAACATTCTTCATTCCTTTGTTCATTGTTTTAATTTCATATTTCCTTATTCTTCGATTATTTTATTTTTGTGTTTCTCTATATTTTTTTGTCATTGGGTTTTAAGACACATTTGATCTAATGATATTTATCTTATTGTTTTTCTTCTTCTTTTTTGGCGCAGAAGAGTTTTCAATGGAATGTAATTCGGGAGTTTAAGACCCAAAGATCAATTCTAATCTCTAAATTGTAAGTTTTTGGTTTGTACCATTACAAGTATAAATAATTTGGCTAGATATTTTGCACTATCATTGTCACTAAAGTAATATGTACAAAAATGGTTGCAACAGGTTGTTAAAAACGGAGGTGGAGGTGAGTCTTATAAAATGTTATACTGTATAATTTTTGTTCTCTCTCTTCTATTACTTTTTATTCGAATTTGATTTACATGTTTTACATCACTTGACATAACAATGTTGATTGTCTCAAAAAATGAACTTTTAATATATTACCTTTAATATATTACCTCACATGAGATTAATTTATTATTATTATTTTTTTACAATAATTGTAACTTTAGGATACAATTTATTGATATTAGGGAAAATTACACAAATTACACATAAGATTTAATGAAATTACATAGACAACCCTTCAAGTTTAGAAATTATAGAAATTACAGTACCGAAGGATGAAGTCCATCCAAAATAAGTAACTAAATTTTTATAAGTATGAAAATGTTCTTCTTTAATATGTAAATTACCTATAAATTTCACAAACCTTAGGGGTGGTCTTAATAATTACATTTAATCTCATGTGTAATTTGAGTAATTCTCACAATTATTAATATGAATACATTTAAATTTTGAATATTTTTTAAAATTATACTAAAAATATTTAAAATAAAATCAAGAAAAGTTTAATAACATAAAATAAAAATACCCATTTAGAATTTTAATAAAACAAATTATTATATTTATTTTTACAATAAATAAAATAAATATACCTATTTTAGTATTACAATAATAAAGTAATAGTTTTTTTCTACCTACCACTAGATATGCATATTTAAATGTTCAATAAATAACGAATAAAATTTAATTTTATAATTATTTTAAAATAATTGAACTGAAAATATTTAAAAATAAGATATTTAGATTATAGTAAGAAAAAAAAGGTTCGAATGGTATTGTGAACAATTTAAATAAAATAAAATGAAAATAGCCATTTAGAATTTTGAATCATAAATAAAATAATAAATTACAATAAATAAATAAATAAAAATTATGTATTTTCTAATAGTAGTAAATAAATATATTCATTAAATATTTTAAGAAGTAGAGAACCTATCCCGATCGTCCCCAACCCATCCCAACACCTCCAACCCCCCATCCAAGGCGGTGGATCAAATACCTTCAAGGTAGTTTGGTAGTTGAGAATATTTTTTAACCAAACAAAAAAAAATATTAGAGGTATTTCTTGAATAAAAATGACTTTTACGATGACATTTCAAAATGTTGCGTCATAAATTAATGTTGTAATAGGATAAATATAATGAATTTTAATACTTATGGGTATTTAAAATCATTTCCCAAACTTAAATGGTGGTATGTTTATTTACAATAAATTGAGGGATAGTTTAAGTAATTTTTCCTTGATATTATTGAGTTAAAGCATTGTCAATCTTCATAATCTATATCTCATAAAGAAAAAGATATATGAAACATTTGTTCCGATTAAATTATACCTTTATAAAATATTTTGAGCACTGTAAAAATTTATTCCAGTTGTAATTATTAGAGGCAAAAAATTGTAGTAATCAAAACACATTAGAATTTATTTTGATATAAATTAAAATAAATAATTTGAATTTGTGCATAGCACGGGAATAAGCTAGTTAAAATCATATATCAATATATTGGAACCGGAGAGAAATAAAAAAGGAATTGGAGCAACAAGTGTCCTGCACGTGTAAATTCACATGCTACAAGTTATGATAAAAAGGGTCAAAATGAATAAAAAACCAAAAGATTTTATTGTCTTAGTCTTCTATTTTATATAATTACTCCTGGCGAGATTCACTTAATGTACATCATGAAGAGAAAAGCAATGACATTAATTAATTGCCAGAGATCCAAAACCCTTGCTAATTTACAACTTATTTATGTCACAGATGGATCATATATATAGGGCGGGCACATATATATATATATAAGAAAAGAAATTAAGCTATAGTACTACTGCATAAGCATTGACATACTGATTAAGCACCACTTGGGCAGCCTTTGTAACGTCGACCTTCACCAATTTCCTCCCTTGCCTTGCAGAAGAAGCCTCATTGTCAACAAAATCTAAAGTCTTGTCGTTGTAAATATCCCACCATTTGTTAACGAGCATTTTGATATCTTGTCGATCCATGTTCTCTTCTTTCCCGGTGAATCTCCAAGGCTTGGACCCTGGCACGCAGTAGTGGACCACTTTGGCGTGGTTCAGATCAGCCCACTCTGGGTGACGCCACAACATTGCTACCAACAGGTTGTAGATTGGAGGGAGTGGCTTTGAAATTTCTCTAAAGTACATGTTCAACAAATCCTGCAAATTAACAATATACTATATAATGAAAATTAACAATTAATATCTTCTTACTAGCTAATAATTGTATACAATTTGTCAAATTCATGTATAACCCATCATGATATATAGTGCATGTCACGCGGCCCAGATGCACGTATTGATACGTAATTAATTAGATACATGACACACAACTCCCGTGACATATATATATATATATATATATGCGCTCGCGCGATCAGTTGTTAGTTGTAACAAACGCATAATTCAGACGTAAGCAACTTTGGTTGGTAGCATATATATTTGCAATATGAAATTGAAAATGACATTTATAGTTAGATTAATTTAATTTTACGTACGTACCTGCTCAGCAAATGGTGTGGGAGGAGTGATTGTGAAGGTGTTGAATAGATGAGTATAGGTGTCAAGACTAGGCTCGAAGACAAACATACCACCATTCAAATAAAACTTGGGTTCCTTCCCCAGCTGCTCCTTGGGCCACCGGAGCTTTTGAGGACATGGCCGGCCGTGCATATCACACAGACAATCCACCACGCCATAAAAGTAACCACTTGCCAAATCAAATAGATGGTCCACATTATCAAACACTTGAACGTCTGCATCCATGTATATCATTTTCTTGTACTCCACAAACTACAACACGTATATACTCCAAATCAAAATAAAAACTAGTATGACACCGATTTCAGCCATCAAAAATTCAATTCATCAACTTTATTTTTTTTTAACTTACATGCATTTACCTAGCTAAGTAGTAATAAATAAATAAAATACATGTATATATATATATATGTATGTCCGGCCCTTTATTTTCATGCATGTATCATTGTATTCATTCATATATAATTAACCTGCCTTTGAGATTCATACATGAACCTAGCTACTCTTGGGGTTGTCCATGATATCCTATAAATATCCCTTTTTCCCATTAGCCTAAAGCATCCGATCCGTTGAAAAATAATAAGAAATTTATCTTCTCAAGAGTCAGTCTTCCTATTTTCATCTCTTTAGAGGATTCATTCAGATGTTTGTTTGCTTTACCCCTTCCAATTCTTCCCTAATTCCGTGTCATAGTATTAACTTTTATGTGAGAATATAATTTAATCATTAGTGGCAAATCAGTAAAACAAAAAAAATATTATTCCCTTAAATTAATACCCAGTTATCATAAAATAAGGAAGGATCAATTACTTTTATTCATCTATCTAATTTCGTGACTAAAAAAGAAGTCGAATTAATTTATTGAAGAAAAAGAAACAAAAGATCGAATTCACCTCCCAAAGGCGAAGTTTACAGTAATTGAGCGCGAAATAGGCCCTAACAAAAGGGCTATGATCATTATCCTTGGCTGAAGAAGTAGAAAGGATAACCGGCTCGATCTCGCGGAGGAGACACCCTTGCTCCACCAAAACACGGCGGTGCTCTTCCGGCACGTCGGGCAAAACCGCCACCACTAATGGGAAAGCAGATTTCACCTTCCTCAAGCCCTTAACCAAACCAATAACCCCTTTAAAATAGTCCCCATCACCGGCCAAGAACGTCACATATGCATACTCATTGTAACCCATAATACTATCATCATCATTTACCTCCGCACCACCATTTATTTGGTTTACAATTTCAGGAGCCATAAATATACGTACTTCAAATTATTATATATATATTAAAGCTTTCAACAAATTAGATAGAACTCAAATTATTTATAAGAGGTTCTTTTTTTTCTCTTTAATATCGAGTGTACTTGTGTGAAGAGTTAACGTGTAAGAAGTAAGTCGGACGCAAAGGGCACGTGGAGAAAGAAGAGCTAAAATTATATCCAAACAATACTAGTATTAATTATTTAATTTAATTGGCTGCTTACCTATATACGTACGTCATCTATATACATGCATGTAGTAACTATAATTCTATGCTGATTATATTCATCCTACATCGATGGATTATATCCATAGGGATTGGATGATAAGATACATACATATGTATAGGATGACAAAAAATTGTCCTCTTATACACACTTATCCCTCATCCAGCACCTCAATGAATTGAATACACCGGGACATGCTCTGGAAAGTGGAAAGGTACATGGTGAAAGGGCATTGCGACAACGTTTCATCAACTTTTTGGATTGTTAAATTTGGCGGGATTTTTGCACGTGCATGCATAAACGCATCGTCACCGGCCGCTTCAAGCTAACACTAAATAAATGCCAATTAAAGAGGAAGACCTTAGATCATTCTATCTGGTTTCATCTCTCCTTGTTAACTGAAATTTTGAAATACTAAATACACCAAAATGTGAAAAAGTGATTAATCTGCTTTATGTAAATGACAATATATATATAGAATCGTGCATTAATTTTTATTTATAAAAGTCAAAATTATATATTTATCCTCTTTAATTTCAAATCAAAAGTATATATATTTCATTTATTTATTGTAAGTTCGATCTAATTACACCTCCATATATTATTTTTCGGAACAAAAGATCTCACCCTTTAAGTAAAAAATACCAATAATCGTTTTATTCTCTTTAAAATACATCTATAACTCCCCTTGATTTGTGAGTATTTTTAATTTTCGCATTAAAGTGTTTAACACGTAAAATTGTTGCTAATAATATACTACTCCCTTCGTTTTTTTTTATTTGTCGCTTTGGAGGATTGCACACGAATTAAGGAATGTCATAAATAGTCATTTTTTTAAAGCAAAAATTCCAAAATACCCTTTTAATCAATTAATCTTAGCATTAATGATAAGTATTAGTAAGAAGGATAAAATTGGTAAAAGAACATTAATTTTACATTGAAATACTGAAACGACAAATAAAAAGGTAAACAATTTTTTTTTGTCAAAGCGACAAATAAAAAAAACGGAGGGAGTATTTGTTTTTGTGTCAAATAGGTAGAGCACACGATCAAATATTTCTACAATAATAATTTATTCATTACTAAAAACAAAATATAACTTGATAAATAAAAATATTACATGTAGATATATAATTTGAAAATATATATGTAGTAATAGCAAACTTTTTAGAAAGAAGTGCTTGGGAGATTTATTATAGTTTTTTAAGTTTAAATCTCATGTAGATTGTGCTTGGAAAACATGTGTAAACATGCATATATATGTTTTCTACTGAAATTTTCAAAACATGAAAATCTTTTAGTAGTACTGTTGGTGTCTGATGGATAGGAGTTTTTGTCCATATTGGGTTATGTTTAATTCATGAGTTAGTTCCACTTATTAATTTCGTATAAATTTAACTAGCGAGTTTAAATAAACAAACAGAAGTATTAAAATTCTAGGGGTGCAAAGCATGAAATAAAAAAAACAGAAGACAATATATATATGTTCCTTTGAAAACTATCAAGAAACAATAATATTAAGAAATACAAAATATATATGTTGAGACTTGAGAGTAATATCTTGAGTTCATCGCTCCCTTAAACATGATGTGGCACTCGTGGATAGCTGCACTGACCATAAGCTGCGCGGCGCGCACCAACATAAAAGATAAAATAAAGTTAGGGAAAATTCTTACATAGACATGGTCTATAAGCTTTTCATAGACCTTGTGATTGTAAATACACCACATCATACATTGTGAGAGCATGACATCATCAAAATATATTATGTGGTGCATTTACAACTACAAGATCTACCACTAAGCTCTTAGACCTGGTCTATGTAATAATTTTCCTAAAGTTAGATATAGATATATAATTAATTAATTAGTAAAAAATTAGTAATGATTTAATTTCATGTGCACCATTGGATTAATTAAGGAACTTACAAGGGTCGGTTGGTGTTATTTGCCCAATTTCAGAATTGCATGTTCCTGTGATTTTAAAGAAGAGATCAAGGACAAAGGACGCGTGATTTATTAAAGTGTTAGGAAGATAACATGGGCCCACTGGTCGAATAGCCCCACAACCGTACTGTGAGCACACGAAATCTATAAATCCTTGCAACTTGTCAGCTGGAGCATTTGGTTGTGCCACACAATAATCTTGATTCTGAATTGAATTAAAAAATTAATTTTAAATAACACCAAAGTTTAAAAATCCTTTCCAACTTCTCATGAAATGAGCCACACACAAATCTTTAACTAATTAGATTAACAAAAAAACAAAAAAAAAACATCTTAGTTCCTCCTTCCGTTTTTTAATTTATTGATTTAGAGGATTGCACATACATATTAAGAAATATAATAAATAGTCACATTTTTAAGCAAATTTTCAAAATACATTTTTAACCAAATAATTACATCATTAATTACAAGCTTTAACAATAAGGGTAAAATTGATAGAAAGTAATTAATTTTGGATTTGAACTCATAAAATGACAAATAAAAGCAATAAAATAAAAATAAAAATACCTATGAGCGAATTCATATAAGTTAATTGGTACGTACTCAAATGCCAATTACGCAAGAGATTAACTAAAAAGAAATAACAAGATCCAATAGTAATAATTAAATGAATAACAAAATCTACAACGAAATATGTTACTTACTGGATACACATATTCTGGATGTGTTAAGAACTCTGTAAACAAATTACTCTGGAAAGAAGAAAAATACACAAAATGAGTGAGGTGAAAACATATAAAAAAAAGGTTGGATGGTAAAAAATTATTAAATAGAAAAAGAAAGAAACTAAAATCCACAAAAGAAGATGATTGGTACAACATATAATTTTTGAAGATCTGAATATCAATGGGAATTATATATCATATTTGTAAAGATATAATTAAGGTTGATGGCATAAATTACGGGTTTAATTAACAACTAATTATTTAAAATAATTTATTGACATAATTTACGGGCTTAATTAGCAGCTAATTGTTTAATAATTTGAATACCATAATCAAGTCACATATAACATAAATGTATTAGGTTGTATATTGTTACAAAATAAATTATTTTAGACAAATAAAATTATTTGAAATTATTAGAAATTAGAATTTGGTCCAATTGAAGTCAAATACCATTATTTTATACTCTATATAAATATACAAGATAAGATAAGATAAGATATTGACTTACGGCTTGCAGTTTTCGACCAACTGATTGAGGCACACGGGCGCCATTACAATCACAGATAAGGAACCCCAAAAAGAGACTAGCAAGAAACAAAGAAAAACAATTATATGCCATTGTTACTTCTATCAAATGAGATTTTATTATTAGTTCATGAATACGTTGCAATCCCATTGAGTATAAATATACAGGTGACATTAGTGACGCGCGTGATATGTTTGGAAATTAATCTTCATTTGAAAAATCCTAAGAGGATTCGAAGAATCCTAGAATTATGGATATTATTGAAAAGATACTCTTCCAATACAATATTAATTACATATTAATTATACATTTTCTTTTATTAAAATTAATTCTTATTTGTTGTTTTAGGATTTTAATACAATATTAATTACATATTTTCCTATTATGCCCTTAAGAGATAGAGTGTAAAACTTGAATAACGTGTAAATAATTAATGGTGGGATAAATAGAGAATAAGAGTTTTAGGTTTATAATTTGTTTTTCCCTAAAATTGAGGTTATTTATTAAATACCTTAATATGTGTGAAAACATATAAAACGACATATAATTTGAGACAGAGAGAGTAATATAGAAGGTTAATTTTACAAGAAAATTTAGTAAATATTATGTAATCTACTTGTGATGTAAATATATTTTATACCCACTGCGCAACATGATGAACTCAATAATATCTCACGTGTATTAGTAATTCATATAGATTTGTGATTATAATATTCAGATTGACTTTAGTAATACGAATTTCGTAAATCACATTTTACAAGTATATAGAAATCAAATTGTAATAATTCACATGAAGTGTTGGTTTTCACGGTCTAGTTGCTAGACTTCACAATATTGTATTGAAGACTGAAGTTAAGCTAAATCTATTAGCCATAGAATAAATAATATCAAGAACATTGTAGACTTAGCAATATGGTCTTGACGTTAATTAAGCTAAATCTGCTATTCTCTTTGAACAGTTACTAATTTTTTTTTAATAATGGCTGTCATTCACTTTGAAGTAACCACAAATAAACACAAATTGATTTAATAAATTAAGATGTTACACAAACAAAATTTGATATCATGTTATATAGTGTAATCAAACAAACAAAAGCTAACCTTCCATCAATTTGGTTTTACAATGCAATAAAACGATCGAGATGATTATTTGGCCCGAAACTCGTAGTTTTAGTTACATGATCATGTTATGTGCGGGTAAGTGGAAGCCCATGTATATATTCTTCAACACGCCATGTTGTAGTCTGTGGTAGATAATCAGATTTGACCTAAGGGTAGACAGTACTTAAGCTTATTAAAATCGATAAGAGGGAAGATAAATGGTTTTTTTTTTTTTTTTAAGAAAATAATTATATACTACATGTTAATTAAAATATGAAAGACTAAATGATCTACCTCAGGTCCAACCTGGTATCATTAAAAAAAAAAAATACTATATGTTTATACATGAAAAACTGGAAAACCACTGTTATTAAGAAAATAATACTTTTGAAGAATACTTCAGTTTAACAAATTATTTTGTGTATATTACACGAAAATCACCCAAATAAAAAAATAACTGTGGTTTTCCAGTTTTTCATGTATGGAAATCAAAAAATATTACAGACCCTTGGCATGTGTTTTAATATATATCCAATGCATAAGCAACTCCTCTATATCTCCAGTGAACTTGATCAAACAACACTAAAAGCTGATTGAATGGTCGATGAGAAACGAGAAGCAATGGTCTGGGTGGCAAATGCTTGAAGCTGCTTCTTAGCATCTGAAAAAGAAAGACAAACGTTAATATTCAAGGATGTAGGGTCAAACCACAATCTGCGTGTTTCCAAAGCCGAATTATTTAATTGTTGATGGAGTGATCCATTTGGAAACCACTGAAATTATAAGGCTATGTATCCACAAATAAGACAATTCTTCAAGAATTTCTTTTAGCAACAATTTAGTACATAACTTGCAGTTTGATGAGGTTTAGAAAATCAAAACTTAATATTAATATCAGTCAGTTTATATACCTTTGCGGCATCTAGTAAACCCAACAATATTGGCAATGCTGAGGGTCAGACATACGCCAACAACAAGAAGATAATCAGCTTGAAACCTGATGAGAGAAAATATAGCGAAAAAGATCCACACGACCGCCTACAAGTAAAAGAAACGTACATAATTAGCAAATGGATGGGTTCACATGCCTCCTCTTGAAGTTCACTATTATGGCAATTAGCTGTTATCTTTCTTGCTTATCTAGTTCAAACCCCGGTAAAGCATTTGCTTAAACAATTTCTCTATCTGGTTCAAATCTGCTCTATTTATCTCTAATTTACATTGAATATACGATTTGTGATTGATAGAAGATCTTAGTTCAAAATCGTTTACTTACAGTAAGGTATAATGTCCACCAGAACAGCCATGAATCCTTCTTGTTCATCCTAGCCAGTGACTGAAAAGGGGGAAAGATGGGTAAAACATTTGTTAGCCAGTAAAAAGGACAAACATAAAGATGCGTATAGAGGGCGCCAACATCCTCACCTCTTGGTCAAGACATTCAAATTTCCACACACTTTCACCAAGATCATTTATTTCATTCCACCACCTAAGACCCACCAAGATTCGTCCACTTACATTCTTGACAACCCAAAAATCAAGAGCAGCTAGAAGTACAGTCACCACAAAAATGATGACAAAACTATCGACAAAGAGAGCTGAAAGGATATAGAATGCCAATGCAGCAGCCTGTAAAAAGAAATCAATAGCATTATGTTGAAATATGTACAAACTCAAAAGAGATGAAAATTTTACCTAACTAAAGGTCAGAAAACGAAATGTACTTGACCTTGAAAAGAACATGGAAGAAGCATATCTTTGGATGAGCATAATCCTCCCCTTGAGGCTGCAAAACAAATAAATTAGTTTCTCATGGGATCTGCAGCACTTATCAAAAATTTAGTCTCTTGTCAATTTCTCACTGAGAAACAAATCAATTTTATTATTTCTTCCACCAAGAAAGGAAATTAATTGGACAATTGCCCATTATGCAGCTTCGTTATTAAATACAAAGGAATCTGCATTTTCAACATGACTCCTCTCCCTAACACACCACTTTTAAGTTACAGGAAAATGAACAACTTTATCATTTCACCACATGAGAAGGATACTACCAGCACAAATACACCAAAAAAAATATAACCCAAGTTATTGAGACATATTTTTAAAGAAGAAGCAAGAGAAGTGAGAAAAAGTGATTCTAGTAATATAGACCTGCAATTGCCATATCTTATGGTTAGGAAACAACAAGAATTTCAATTCAAAAGTACACTCCTCAAGGATTGCCACAAGGATACCATAGTTTTAGAAAATATGAGTTGGCTGAGACATAAGAGAAATTAATTAGGGGTATGGCTTTACATGGTCAAGTTAAGTATATGAAAGTGGAGCAGAAGATGAGCTTCAAGATTTGGAGCTAATTCTTCTCCTTGGTGCAATATATTGATCCCATTTGGATTATGGAGATTAAACCGTCTATGGTATGCTTGGCACTTCCCAAATGAACACTCCACAATCAGGAAACTAGATGCCCACGTTGGATTGAGGATCAGGGGTAGTCCTGATTATATCTTACTGGACTAGTTTTACTCCACATCTTTCCCATAAGTTAGCGCCCAAACATTAGATTTTAGATGTCTAACATGTTTTCATCGTGTGATATAGATTTTAAAACTTGGTGTTCTCTCATAAGTTAAAAACCAAATGTTATAGGTTGTTTGGGCGGATCCCACCACCCACTCTGATACAATAAGGAAGAGAGCATGAAGGAGGTAACTCCATAAATCTTTCCAAAATGGCGTGATCAACTTTCAAAAAGAAATAGCTCTAGAATGAACCAAAAAATTATGCGTTAATGCATAAACTACTGCTACACGTACATCATCGTCACATAATATCTTCATAATATAGTTTTTAATCATGTCATGTGGAATTTCAAATTACCTATCAATTCTATGGGCCTCTTTTTCATCATAACTCACTCAGAACAACTTCTAGCACACAATCACATTATGCAATGAAGCCACCTCAAATAATTTATAGCAGAAAACCTCCACCAAATTAATTCTTCAAGAATTTGATTTTTAACTAACCAACATATTAGTTGCTCCTGGCGTAATGTAAATATTACTTGTAAACGAATGATAATCTCAAGTGGGACTGGTTAATCACATTTCACCAACCCATAATTACTCGTGCATCAACTCCTAGCATTCTCATATCCACAATTGATAAATTCAAGCTGAATCACATAGATACTAGATTTTTTTTTAATTATCTCTGACTCCGAGTGAGAGAACACGAATATCACATTACGCAATGAAGCTACAACAAATTTATTCCAGAATCCTAACATAAATCCTCTAAAAAATTCTAAATATCCAACATATCATGTTGCTCACACTTTATTCACAAGTCAATCATTGCCATTCGTCAATCCAAAAATTCTACTGCATTAAAATCTCAGCAATCCCATGTCCACCAATTGAAACACTTCAAAAACAAACCCTAGCAATCCTAATTTTACCCACCCAATGTGATCTATTAATATAGATCCAATATAGAAATGAATTCAAAAAAATCTACATACAAAAGAATTAACAAACTTCATCATAAAAAAAAACTCATAATAATTAGTCAATACACGCTTTAAAAATGAAGGCAATATTGAAGTTATGGAGGAGAAAAAACTTACTGGGTTCAGATCCATTCTTTAGCCAATTGTGAATCGATAGCGTCCTTGAGTTCAGCTTTATGAATCACAGGCGTAAAATTGATTTTCGATATCCATCATACGAACTAATGCAAAGAAATATTTGAGCTGAATAGATTATAGTCTCTGGATAATAGCAACAGGGCCCCGATAGTTTGACATATTATGCAACCATCACCTGGCATTTTATTTATAAAACAATTATCCCCAAGTACTTTTGAGCTACTTATTAAATACGTGCAATATTTCATCCGTTTTTTTTTTAATAATTCTTTTGGCACATAATTTTCAACTTAGTTGAAAATATATAACTTTTAGACATTTTGATATATAATTTAAAAAAAAAAAGGTAATAGTGGTGATTGATAATAAGTATTGTCAATATAAATTATTTTAAGTTCATTTATTGAATTTGTAATCATTTGACCGATCTATTTTTAGACGGTGTCAAAGTTGAGGCAACTTCATATAATCACAAAGATATTATAATGAGTTAATTACAAAATTAAAAATATATTTAAAGTTCCACTTAATTAAGAATAAGTATTTAATATTAATGTAATTATAACAAACATAGACTCACATTTTATATAAAAATAAAAGTCAAAACTTAATATTTAGTTCAATTTGATATTATATTGCAACAGAACTAACAATACTAAAAAAAGTAGTATTTTTCTTATATTGGTTTGATAAAAATTTGGCCTCCTTTTTTTTTATAACCAATAATACCCGGCCCGCTGTTAATTTTTCCAAATGGTTACCACTATATTACTTTAAAATAATATATGAATGTAGTCAAATAATAGTATAGTACAACTACTTATGGTAATAGTATTATGACTTGTTAGTAACCTGTTAAATAGGTAATTTATTAATGAAGTGTCATAATTCTATTGGTAATAGCTTACGTCATGTGACGTGACGTCACCTTAGAATTTTCCATGGAAATAAAGAAATATTTTATAAATCCTATGAAAGATTAACTTATTATCTCACCCGTCTATAAATTTAACAACACATAGTTTACATTATTTTTGGAATTAAAACACGATTATTTAATCAAATCTCTTATACTTGACTTGCATTTTTTTGGAACTGTTGATAGTGCAAGTTAACATATTTCTTCTTTATTTAATAAAAAAAATGCCCAGGATAGCAAAGTTGGACTAAAAACACTCAATAACTGTATTTATGGGGTTCTGTTGGGGAAACAAACTATTAGAAGGCCATATAAGATAAGAGATCTTTTGAGGGGTTCCATTCAGTAATTTTTGCCCAGGAAAACACAAAAGAGAGAGAGAGAGAGAGAGAGTTGCAAGCACTGAGATGGGAGACCAATAGTACAGAGAGATACAAAAAGAGAATTGGAATTTGAAAAGACAAAAACATGTTGCAGTGCATATTTCTGCTCTCAGATTCCGGGTATTCTTTCAATTTTATATCTTTTTATTCTATGTTTCAAGAAATTGTGTAAAGAGATTATATTAGATTCTCCCGATCTCAACTGCAATTGCAGATGGGTTTAAATTAATTAGGAAAAGAAAGAAAAAATAGGTCCCTGAATTGGTGATAAGAGAATGCATTTCAATTTATTTAAATCTTATTCTGTTGTATGCTTCAAGAAATTGCCGCGAATCTTTTTATGTTCTGACCCGATTGCAGCTGCAAATAGTTCTGGGTATTTAGTAATGGAAGTTAGGTTGAGAGAATAGTTGTTTTATGGTCACTAAATTTGTTAAAACTGAATTGTGCTTCTGAATAGTTTTATTCTATCTGTGTGTTTAATGAAAATGACAATCTTGAAATCATCCCCTGTAAGGGTTGTTATATATGATTTATGATCACTAATTTACTGATAAAAGAATTGTGATATTTCAGTGAAGTGATGCTGGAAAAACAGCTCACGGGTCACTGGGTGGACCGCTCTATATGTGCATGGTTTTGGGACCAAATACTTGCTCAAGGTGATTCTTTGAAGGTAATCTACCAAATGTATATTCATTATGTATCCTTTCAATCACCAAATTATGTTCTTCTCTGTTTCTTGTATGCTTGAGATCATGTTTAATGTTGAGCCCTTTTTCTTATTCAATTTATTTGCTTGTGTTGTTATAGCTTGTACCCGTTATTGCTTCGCCTACACACTACCTGTTTCAAGTGGTCCGTGAGGGTATCACATTTTTGGCGTGCACCCAAGTTGAGATGCCACCTCTGATGGCAATTGAGGTGGTTACTATGTGCTATGGTTATTGTTATTTAAGAGGAATTTTATTCACAAATGCCTCTTAAATTGAAACTGGAAATTTCAAAATTAATGGATTTGAAATATATCAAGTTACTCTCCTGTATAAATACTTTATGTGAAAAAGCAGAAGTCATTTACAGAAGTTTTAGTAACTGTCATCTGCTCCTTATTTGTGTGTACATTATACAATTCAGTGTATGGTTATACAACAAGACTTTTTAAGCACTTGACAATTTGATTTCTAGTTCCTTTGCAGGGTAGCTGATGTTCTTACAGATTATTTGGATGGGTTGAATGAAGATCTGATAAAGGATAACTTTGTCATTGTTTATGAGGTATCTATGATATTCTGTTCATTGTAAAATTTGGTGTTTAGACTTTTGTTATGAGAATCTGAACATATATGTGATAGCCACTTGCTTGTGTACTTCAATAATAATTTAGATTGCAACTTTGATTCAAGTGTGAAGTGAACCTGGCCAACACTTGTGTGCTATTTTTGGTAATAATACAGGCTACTTTTATTTTTTTATTTTTTTATTTTTTTATTTTTTTATCCTGATTCATACATTAACATATGTTAGTTAGTGTGAAATTTTTGTAAGTAGATGGTTATTTATATACATCAGAACTCTGTAAAGTAAGTAGTTTCATAGACTCTGATGGCTAACTAACCATGATTATTAATATATTCATCTTCAACTCTGGAAAGTAAATAGTTCTATTTACACTAAGCCAAAAATAGATGAAAAGGATTACATTAAGATGGACCATATGCCTTCAAGAATAATTGCTTTTCGATTCAGAGTGAAGAATCAGCTTCTTATCTTACCTTTCCATCTCTATTATCAATTTTACATTTTTTTTAGGTGTCTCTAAAATTCGAACTTACCAAAATTCGAATTCTTTTACAGCTGTTGGACGAGATGATAGACAATGGATTTCCTCTAACGACAGAACCTAATATCTTGAGGGAAATGATAGCTCCTCCAAATATTGTTAGTAAGGTTCTGAGTGTTGTCACTGGGAACAGTTCCAATATGAGCAATACCCTTCCAGGGGCAACAGCATCTTGTGTTCCATGGAGAAAAACGGACCTCAAGCATGCAAGCAATGAAGTTTACGTTGATCTTGTGGAAGAAATGGATGCAACTATAAACAGGTCTATTGATCATATTCCTTTCAAAAAAATTCTCGCATTCCCCAGGTATTATCTAACGTATTCTTTTATAACTGCTGCTTAGAGACGGGAATCTGGTCAAATGTGAGATATATGGTGAAGTTCAAGTAAATTCACACCTATCTGGTCTCCCTGATCTCACTTTGTCGTTTGCGAACCCATCTATTCTTAATGATGTGAGATTTCATCCTTGTGTTCGCATTCGCCCTTGGGAATCGAGCCAAATATTATCCTTTGTGCCACCTGATGGACTATTTAAGCTCGTGAATTACAGGTTAGCAGTGTCTCAAAGATGCTGTTTTTCTAATTGATTTATGTTTGTTTTCATATCTAAGAGAAACCTCAGCTTCCAGTTTTCCTTAATTTTTCAGGGTAAAGAAGATAAAGAATATTCCAATTTATGTGAAGCCACAACTAACCTCAGATTCAGGGACATGTCGTATAAGTGTTTTAGTTGGAATTAGAAATGACCCTGGAAAGTCAATCGACTTGATAACAGTTCAGTTCCGACTGCCTCCTTGTGTTACTTCTTCTGATCTTTCTTCAAATCATGGATCAGTAAATATCCTTGCTGATAAGGTATTGAATTTGTAGTATAGCATTCCCGGAAAAAAAAAAGTAATATATATGTATTATATATAAATGATCTTGATGACACAATTATCGTTTTTGCAGACATGTTTGTGGTCAATCGGACGTATTCCAAATGATAAAGCTCCTTCGATGTCTGGTACTCTGGTTCTTGAGACAGGCATGGAAAGGCTTCATGTGTTTCCGACTTTTCAAGTGGGCTTCAAGATAATGGGTATCGCTCTCTCTGGATTAAAAATAGATAAATTGGATCTAAAGAATTTACCTTCACGCCCTTATAAAGGTTTTCGAGCTCTCACACGGGGAGGTGAATATCAAGTGAGATCATAATGATCTCATTTTGTTGTACGTCTATGGTGGTGCACTGAAACATGAATTTTGTTGACTTGTGATTAACATAACTTTGCGTCCTTGTAATCGTGTTGCTGCTATGATTTGTTTACAGCCTATGTTAGATTTTAGGCTATGTTTGATTTTTGAATTTTATTGTTTGGAAAATAGAAATATACAAAAAAATGAAGCTAAATGTTGTATCACTTGATCATAGAAAGAAAACATAGGCCATATCGTTATACCTGCTTGAATTCAATATGTGATTAGGTATATTGGTTATCACAATTAATTAAACCTAAAAAACTCAACCTGACCAGAAAAATAAAGAAGTAAAAATCTAGGGTTGGGTGACTGGTCCAAGTTTGAGCAATAATGTAGAATTGTAGAAATAAGATGAATTGTTGGATAAATACTTCAAACTGAACCATAACATTCTTTCCTGAATGAGAGATAAGAACGTGAAACTGCAACCAATGACCATACTTATTGGATTATTCACTAAACACCAATAAATAATAGATGTAAATCTGTCTGTTCAAGATACTTCAACCTTATCATGAACAAGAAACAACAACATGAAATTGAATGCAAAGAATCATTAATATTCCTCTGATTCGCTCAGACTCACAACAATATTGGTCACATTCATCGTAAAGTTCATACATGATAAATACGATTAAATGGTAAATAATTTGCAAGAAAACACCACAAGGAGAGTGTGACAAACTCGGATCTTTTTCCAGTTACATGACTCGTGTTGGCAACAATATGGAGCAACAAATAAATTACGTAGTGAAAAGAGGGAGCATGGGAAAGGGAGAAGATAGAATTTAAAACAGAAACCAACCTCCAAAAGGATCATTATCAAACAGATATCTTATTAACTCTAAAAGAATCCATAACTTGGCGAAGGTCATTTTCCTCTTCTGCAAATGATTTTTCCGGTGTCTGTAGTCTTAATTCGTATAATCTGTTGTTCTCAACTCCAAGAACTGAAAAATAACGCCTATCCCATTCTAGACGAGCCACCCTGTCCTGAGGCATCACAGCCAATTCATTGTTGTTTGCATATGACTTTATATTCGCCTAAATTACATCAAGAACACTACTCAAATCAGCCCACAAATTGCATACTAATCTACATACATAAAGAACTCGTTTGGTAGCAACCATTTATTATCTCTTGCTTGGTAGTGTTGATAAATATTATGGTTCGACCCGTAACAAGTGATAACTCATCATAAAGGCCAACACAAATATAATTATTACAGATCCAACCCACCTAATGCGTAAAATGATGCTTCATTTTACTCATTTGCCCATTAATTCTAGAGACCACCACCACTACCAAACAAGTGTGAAAATTATAATATCTCATTCGTGTTAACATAATTAATATTGTCACCATTATAGTTGCTACCAAACGAGCCCAAAGAAGAAACACTTAATCTGTAAATAGATCTCACCTCAACCACATAATATAGCTTCCCATCACTAGCTACTCTTGATGAAGTAGAAAGAATACTCGATTCCCGCCTGACACCAAGTCTAGTAGACATAAACTCGGTCAAATATTGCCTTAGAACTTTTTTCCCTGCTTCTTCAGGTGAGCCTAAATCTTCAACACTTTTGTACCTAGAAGAAGAAGGTGATGATATGTCGACTGACATATTTTCATCGAGGACAAACGGGTCCCTAAAGAATATATCGGCCCCGGCACCACGAACTTGAATCCAGTTCTTAGGGTACTTCACAGAGTAGCCATCAAATGTATCTATGTATTCTCTGAATTCAATAGTTTGTGCGGATGAAATATTTTGAACACCAGCTTGTGAGAACACGAAACCTGATAGGATCAATGCCATTGCATCTCTTCTTGGAACTGCAAAATCTTTACTCTGGTTAAATATATTAGAACTTGTTTAGTGAGAAACCATATAAACATATCATGTCACCATTTGTGTAAAAATGAATTTTTAGAATGTCAACCCTCAAGAATCATTTTTGACACTTATATTACTTAGTATATGGATCTTATGTTCATTATTACCATTTGATATATGAATGAATTTTGGTGAAAAATTATTCTTAACTAATTGCTTCAATTACAACAGCAATGAGTATATAAACATAACACAGAATACTTATGAAACCACTCCAGTTAAAGTGAATAAATATGCATTATTTATTTCAATCTTAAACTAACACACCAAATTAACATATAAGGAAAATCAAGGCAAAGTAACAACTGTATAAATTAAAAAAGTGCGTGGACAATAAGACCCACCTCGTGTAATTTGCAAGAAATGGAAGGGGCTGCGGTGGAATTTCTTGAAAACGAAGGATTAGACACGGTTCTATGCAGACAAGTTCTGTTCAGCTTCGGAGAATACGACGTCGTCCATGGAGGCTGAAATGTAACAAAGGCCATGGCCATTTTGTGTACTCCGTGAGTTGGTACAGGGGATGGGGCTATGAAATTACAGTGGAATTGGTTGTTGTTTGCTATGCAGGAAAAGGATATGGCCATGGATAAATATCTTCGGGAACGACTATAGTTGTGGTTGGGAATAAATGAAAACGCATTATTAGCTGTGAAATGTCAAAGAATTTAAAAGTTGAAGTAGCAAAGTGCAATTTTCCGTGAAAAAGGGCAAAATGACCACTAGCCGCCTACATTAAAACTAATAAACTAACCATTCAATCCCCATTCCCAATTTCTCAACAACAGGCCATTTCCCTTCCTCTCCCGTCCCCCAACAAATTCTGATCTTCTTGTCCACGAAATCTTCTCCTCTTTCCATATTCATATCCATATCCATAAATAGAAAAATACGCTGAAGATTCTTTTTGTAATCATATATAGATATCAACATCGGATATAAAAGATCTGATATTTCCTAATTTTTCATTTCTCCTTAGTTGGTCCTTTATATTATATTTTTGGAATGATATATTGAAATGAATTCTATCAAATTTATGAACATGAAGCCCTGTTGTAGAATCTTGTTACCTTGCAAGAACACAGCTTTTCCCAAATCCCCCACACTTTCATACAGCAAAACCAATTTTACCAATACCCAAATAAATAATCACAGCTTTCATTCATACCCGGCTCGTGTTTTAAGGTTTAGAACCATTTTCAGCCAATCCCAGAAGCCTTGTTCTGTCCCGACTTCAACTTGGGGTCAGTCAAGAATTTTCTCAAACACCTGCTATTACAATTTCAGCAAAATACCTCATCATGTGGTAGCTGGTGTGGCATCAAATATCAGGAATTTCTCGACTTCTATTGAAACCCGTGTGAATGACAAGAATTTTGAGAGGATATATGTGCAGGGTGGGATTAATGTGAAGCCATTGGTGGTGGATAAGATCGATTTGGATGAAAATGTAGCCAAGGATCAAGAAGATAGGAGTGAAATTGAGAATGTTGATAAGAGTGTTGAAAATGAGAGATTGAATGAAGCTGAAAGTGTGAAGGTTGGTAAAGAGGAGTCGGAGGTCGAGAAAGAGGCGTGGAGGCTGCTTAGGAGTGCGGTTGTGACTTATTGTGGGAGTCCTGTGGGGACTGTGGCTGCTAATGATCCAAATGACAAGTTGCCACTTAATTATGATCAGGTGTTTATTAGGGATTTCATCCCATCAGCCTTCGCTTTCTTGCTGAAGGGCGAGGGGGAGATTGTGAGGAATTTCCTGCTTCATACCCTGCAGCTTCAGGTAATCGTATTTTTTCAATCTTGTCAATAAGCTTGCATATAAGATGTTGTATTCTTGGTGCATGTATGTATTAGACCATGAAATTTGGGATTTTGAAGTATAAAGAAGGAAAAGTTTGGCTTGAACATGCTTGAAAAATGATGGCAGTCTATTAATGGCTAGCTTTTATTTTTTCTTCAGAATTTTTTTTCTTTGGTCGTGCCATTGAGATTATTGGAGGAGTAAATGTTTAGGTGGATTGTGTGGCGAATTTTAGAAATCTTAGCCTGTGATTCAATGCAAATGAAATAATTTCTCATACTTGAATATAATGGAGAATTTTGAGGTAGTTAAGATTATATATATGAGGAGCCATATATCTTACTTCAAAAAATTGTTGGTGTTAGATTGGGATTTAGTTTCCGAAATCAGATGTGTTAGAAGAAACCAAATTAATGTTTTTGTGATGTTGTAATAGAGACTTCTACCTCTAAGTATAAGGAGAGGAGTTTCTTGATGTATTCTACAAGCCTACTTTACTTAAGGAGACAATAAATGGGAATATTTAATCCTATATCTAGTATTTCTTATTCCACAATCCACATTAAGCGGCCACAAATGCCACTAAGTTGAAGATCTTGCCTTACATCCTGCAGGGTTAAGCTATTAAAAATAAAAATGAATTGTAACTTTATAATTTTAATTCATGTTGTGTTGTATATGCAATACAAATATAATTTTGAGAATTAATTTGCTCATTTACCATTAAGACTAGGTGTTTATTCACTGGCTTCAAATGCACACACCTTACACTTTGCATATTCTCTAAATGGAAATTTCTCATGTCATTTGTAGTTTTTTAATTTTTTTTATTGCTTATATGACATTTTTTACCACCGTAACAGATACTCAATTTCTAATGGCACATGGCTTTACTAACATGACATCTGTTATATGGTTTCACATGAATTTATGCAATGATGCTCCGTGGATTGTGATGTATTTACTTGATAATGCATTTTTCTTATTTTCAATTTACCCCTTGTATATAGAGTTGGGAGAAAACAGTGGACTGTTACAGTCCTGGACAGGGATTGATGCCAGCAAGTTTTAAAGTTAGAACTGTGGCTTTAGATGATAACAAGTTTGAAGAAGTTCTCGATCCAGACTTTGGGGAGTCGGCTATTGGCCGTGTGGCCCCTGTGGACTCTGGTATGTTTGTTTCTCTTACCACCCCTCCTTGCTTAAATCATGTTTCATATTTTAAATTTCTTACATATATTTTGCATAGTAGTTTATAATGTTGTTAATGTTTTAATTTAATGAAGGACTCTGGTGGATCATCTTACTAAGAGCTTATGGGAAGCTCACTGGTGACTACGCATTACAAGAAAGAGTTGACGTTCAAACAGGAATAAAACTTATCTTAAACCTCTGCTTATCCGATGGTTTCGATATGTTTCCTTCTTTACTTGTCACCGATGGCTCATGTATGATAGATCGCCGAATGGGTATCCATGGTCATCCCTTGGAGATTCAAGTAATTTGACCAACTTATCCCTATCAAATTTATTATTTTATTTGCTTGAGCAGATATTTAAGATCCTAAATGCTCTCCTATTTTGCAGGCCTTGTTTTACTCGGCACTTCGATGCTCGCGTGAGATGCTTGCATTAGATGATGGATCCAAGAATTTGGTGAGGGCAACTAACAATAGACTTAGTGCATTGTCATTTCACATTAGAGAGTATTATTGGGTTGATTTGAAGAAAATCAATGAAATTTATCGTTATAAGACTGAGGAATATTCTACGGAAGCCACTAACAAGTTTAATATATACCCTGAACAAATTCCTCATTGGTTAATGCATTGGATTCCCGAGGAAGGCGGTTATCTTATTGGCAATCTGCAGCCGGCTCATATGGATTTTAGGTTCTTCACGCTTGGAAATCTGTGGTCTATAGTATCGTCTCTAAGTACTCCAAAACAAAATGAGTCTATATTGAAGTTGATTGAAGGTAAATGGGATGATCTTATTGGTCAGATTCCTCTTAAAATCTGTTACCCTGCTGTGGAGTCGGAGGAGTGGCGAATTATCACTGGAAGTGATCCAAAGAATACGTGAGTTCGTATAAATAGCTTTTGAGCTCCAACTCTTTTGTAAAATTGCATTTTCAAATCCAAAGGCGCCTGGACCCTCAGCACTTTTGGTCCCAATTTTTAAAAATAATTTGCAATTTTGGTCCGGTCCTTTCTTTGGGACTAGAAGTGCAATACAGTTCTATGGGACCAAAACTGATAATTATCTATTGTATGGGACCAAAAGCACAAAGTATTTAAAAGTGGGATCAACTGTGCAATTTTGTGAAGTACAGGATCAAAGGTACTGAGGGTGTCTCGGCCCTGTAGGACTAAAAATGCAACTTTGCAATTTTAAATGATTTAAAACTTATTTTCTATTGGAATCTCGCAGACCTTGGTCGTATCATAATGGTGGATCTTGGCCGACACTCTTGTGGCAGGTAAGAATAACACAGAAGAATTAAATTGTTTGAGCATTAATATTAGGATATCTTAATGATTTATCCATTTTTATTTTTTTTTGTTCTCTCAGTTCACATTGGCGTGCATGAAAATGGGTAGGAGCGATCTGGCAAAGAAGGCCATTGAATCAGCTGAGAAAAGGCTTCCTGTGGATCGATGGCCCGAATATTATGATACGAGGAATGGGAAGTTCATAGGGAAACAGGCACGACTTTACCAAACATGGTCCATTGCTGGATTTCTGACATCAAAGATGCTGTTAAAAAACCCAGAGATGGCTTCCGTTTTGTTTTGGGAAGAAGATTATGATCTTCTTGAAATATGTGTTTGTGGTCTGAGTAACTCTAGCCGTAAAAAGTGCTCCCGCGGGCTTGCCAAGTCTCAGATACTCGTCTGATGAACAAATTCTTTGAAAGAGAAGACCACTTCTTTCACTGTACAGATGATAGTGTAGGAGTTCTTTATTTTCTTATACGAGAGTGGGGTGAAGTTTGTTTCACATATAACTACAAATGAATTTTTTTTTGTTATGTTGTTGTATACATAGTTACAAAATTACAACTCGTAATTTTGTTATTGAAATAGTGGATGCTGTTAGGATCTTTATATAGTTGATGACATTACATTCAAATTTGTAACACTGGCCTATTAGTTGCCAGAATATGTTAAACTTAGCATATGTATTTTAGTATTTCTGATAACTTATTTTGCTTGTTATTTTCAACATTTGGCAATTTCCGTGAATTTGGCTGGATAGTTTATAAGAAAAGTGAAAATGTGGAAAGATGAAGCTCAATGAACGACTGAACGTCATTTGATGAAAAAAAGTTACATTCTTCTTTAGCAAATTACATTTTCTTTAGCGTTTTAATTACTGAAATTCAAGAATTGAACATAGCCTAGCTTATTTGCCGGAAGGTATATTTTTCTGTTTCATCACGCTGTTACAATTCTTCTAGTTGAATCATCAGAAATATCATTGGCAAATATTTCCAGATTTTTGCCCAATTTTGTGGACAAAAATACATATGTAACATAACATAAACCTTGATGAAATTTGGTATTTATGTAGATCAACTTTCTTTCTGCTTATATTATCTTATGTTAAAAGTACAATATTCTCTGAAACAGTTTCTGCTAAATCATTACTTGTAAGCCCAAAACACACACCATTTTATGTTTTCTCTACCAATACTCCATGCAAGAACAAGAACCATTCTTGAAGTGGTGAAATCTATGCCTATCCCTAATCACAATTTCACGCTCAAAAGCTCTAGACACCAGCTTAGCTGCTTCATGACAATCGTTACAAATTCGTAAATTCTTAATAATCCTTACTGGCATGGGTGCACTAGTTGCAATCAAACCAAACGCAATCGCAAGCTTCTCACTATGCCTAAACAAATTACTTTCTTTCTCCTCTTCATCTATATCAAGCAAAACCTCACCCGTACTCGGTGCATAACCCAACTTCTTCAATCTCCGAACCATTTCATCCAACATCTCCTCTATTTCCTCAATCCTCGAATGTGATTTATCACCGGCAAGAAACTCATGAACAACTCCGTTAGCTTCAATCAGACTGCATCCCGGAGTTTTAACCACACCTTGTTTTGTCATTAGCCCTCTAATCTCCAAAACATCTGCCCAATTACCTTTAGAAGCGTATATATTTGACAATAAAACATGAAAACCATCGTGCTCGGGTTGTAGTTCAATGAGCTTTCTCCCTATTCTCTCTCCCATTTCTTTGTCACCGTGTTTCTTGCAAGCTCCAAGAAGAGCCCCCCAAGTGGCCACATCTGGTGCCATAGGCATAGAGTCAATTACTTCCTCCGCTTCCTTTAACAACCCATTTCGTCCAAGAAGATCGACCAAGCACCCATAATGTTTAATGTTCGGTTCAATTTTATACACCTCAACCATTGTGTTAAAATATTGACGACCTTTATCTACTTGACCCATATGTCGACAACCAACAAGAATTGCGACAAAGGTTATCTCATTAGGCATCACTTCACATTTCTTCATCTCTTCAAACATTTGAAGTGACCTTTCTACCCGCCCGTTTATGGCTAACCCGAGTAGTAGAGCATTCCATGAAGAAACCCCCTTTTCCTCCATACTATAGAAAACCTCCATCGCATTTTCCACACTTCCACATTTCATGTACATGTTAATAAGAGTCGTACCAAGAATTATATTCACTTTAAGCCCATTTTTATGTATGTATGCGTCTAACCACTTGCCTTGTTCAAGGGCACCAAGTTGAGTACAAGCTGAAACCACGCTGACTAAAGTGGTCTCATCGGGTTTTATGCCTTCACGTTGCATATCATGAAATAATGCTAAAGTCTCATGAAATTTATCGAGTTGGGCATAACCAGATATCATTGAACTCCATGACACAACATCTTTTTCAGGCATTTTATCGAATAATTCTCTAGCCTCGTTAACCCATCCACATTTGATGTACGCAGATATCATAGAATTCCAAGATACTAAGTCCAAGAAACGACCTTTATCGAACAACTTCTGTGCAGCCAACACATCAGAACATCTGGAGTACATGTGAATTAAAGCATTCTGAAGATTTACGTAGGATTCAAAGCCGATTCTTATAACTAAACCATAAACCAATTCCCCTAATTTGAAATTCAATAAATGTGAACAAGCAGAAAGCACGGTCACAATAACCACCTCATCTACATTAATTCCATTATTAAACATGTTCAAAAATAGATCTAAAGCCTCTTCATACATCCCATTCTGCTCATAGCTAGAAATAAGAGCAGTCCAGGATACCAAATCCTTCTCCTTCAGCTCATTAAACAATAGACGGGCCTCGTCCACCTTGCCACTTTTACCTAACAACACAATCATAGAATTTGACGCAATAATATTCTTATTGGGCATTCGAGAATAAAATAACTTAGCCTCCTCGATATTTCCAACTGAAACATATCCAGCCAACATTGAATTCCAAGAAACCAAATCCAACACAGGACTTTCATCGAACACTTTTCTAGCATCACCCACATTCCCACAAACACTATACATATTAATCAAATTGTTTACCACATACACATCAGCCTCAAAACCCATCTTGAGGACATGATTATGAAGCTCTCTCCCCTCGAAATTCGACAAACCCAGAGCGCAGCCTTGAATCAGAATGGGGTGTGTATAATTATCAATGTATAAAAGTCCATTCTTTAGCATTGATTTGTAGACAAAGATTGAATCTTGGACCCTGTTTCTCTGCACAAAAGCCCTCAACATGGTGTTGCAAATGAACCCATTTGGATTCTGTATGCCATTGAAGATTTTGTGAGAGTAATGAATGTTAATGAAGGGTGAGTCTGTGGAAAACTTGAGGATTCTGCTGGCAGCGTAAGTGTCTACGATTAGACCAGTGCAGATCATTTGACATAGAATTTGATTGAAGTGCTTGGGATTCTGGCATTGTAAGAAAAGAGTGTCCAAATTTGAGCAGCTTATTGTTGTTCTTGGAGTGGGATTTTTGTTAAAAGAGGATTTTAGGGCTGAAAATGCAATTTGCTTTGCTAAACTCATACACGCATGTAGATATGTCGATATTTCTAGCAAATTAATATACACGGAAGCGATGAGAGATTCGGGATTGGTTGGGAGTTGGAGGGAGTTTTCTTGTTTGATTTCGTGCCATGTACGTACCCCCTAAAATATGCCTAACAGTAACAGATCACCTAGTAAGTAAAATCGAAAAATAGACGATACGAATACGCCTCTTTATCGCGATTCACGCATTTAAAAATGTTAATTAGACTCTATTTTTTTTTATGCCGGAAAAACAGTTTTATTCCCCAACAATACCTCATATTATATTTAATAATTTACATCCTTGAGATATATTTATGAGCAATTTATATTCGTATAAAAAAATTAAAAAGAAGAAACAAGTGAATAGTGATGATAAATTTATTTCTTTATTTGAGGTATAGGATCATTTTAATCTAGAATTAAAAAAAAAAAAAAAGTATATAAAAAGTTCAAAGTGACGAAAAACAACTTTTTAACATCTCTTACTTGATAAATGATAATCAACAAGAGATCAAAATCTTTTCCATATAGCAAAGAATTCTCTCTTTTAACCCCTACTTGTGAAAGAAGAAACCCTATTAGTCCCATCTCCAGCAAAAATAGCCCCGCTAATTCTTATATTTTACTATTTGCCCCCTATACTTTCATCACACGTCCATCAAACACCCCTGTACAAACAACCCAATGGCAAGCCCCAGCGAAAATACCATCTTCAAAAAAGGCGCCGAAATCGAAATCAGCAGCAACGATGAAGGTTTTAGCAGCTCATGGTACGAGGGCACCGTCATTCGCCCCCCAAAAAACTTCAATAAAAGCACGAATAAGGTTTTGGTGGAGTACAAAACTTTAATGGAGGACGAAAGTGGCACGCGGCGATTACGGCCTTCTCCACCGTCCGATCGCCGCCGCCGTAGATACAAGTTGAGTTTGGAGGTGGATGCGTACTATAATGAGGGGTGGAGGGAGGGTATAATTACTGAGGAGGTGGTGGTGGGGAATGATAATAAGTATTTGGTGTATTTCAGAAGCAGTAGGGAACAGATTGATTTTAGGGCTTCTGAATTGAGGGTTCAGCGAGTGGGTCCCACCTTCGGAAGAAGATGATGATGCTTTGCAAAATGGTTTTAATTCATACTCCTATATATGCTATGATTTATTAAAACTTTAGTCATAAAATTAATTAGTTTTTTGTTTAGCTGTTTCTTGTTAATTTCTCCTTATTTGGCACAATGCATATGCTATTTATCTCTGCCTTCTTCTAAATGCAGAAAGTTTCATTGTCAGCTGAACATAATTATAGCCCTGGGGCACTTGTTGAAATCAGTAGCGATGAAGACGGTTTTGAAGGTGCTTGCTTGGTTTGCTTCAACTGTCGTTAAAAAGCTAAGTTCAGGCAAGTATCTAATTGAGTACCAGAGCCTAAAAAATGATGATGATGATGATGATACAAAGTTGCTGACGGGAGAGGTTGATTATCTATCGACATATAAGGCCATGCCCACCAGAGGTTGGATTAGTTGATCGTTTCAAACCTCTTGAAGAAATCGATGTTCTATATAACAATGTCGGTGTAATTTGCAAAGTTCTGAAAGATGATAAATATTCTGTCTACTTCACGACTACAGACGATGTACTGAAGTTCAAACACTCTGACCTGAGGGTGCATCAAGAATGGAAAAATGGGAAATGGTTCATTGCCAAAAAGGTACAACTTTCTAGCTGTTATGCTTTTATGTTTGTTTCAACTTGGGTTTTGTAAAGGTCTTTGGTTTGATGTTAAACATAGGAGAAGAACAAAAAAAGGAAAGGAATAAAGAAGATGCTTAGCAACATATAAGTGAAGTTATTTGTATGCTCTCACTGCTTATACAAATTATGCATTTTAGAGTAATGCTTTTCATTTCGTGTAATATTTGCTGATATTTAAGTGATTGATTCTTTGCAGACCTTGAAGCTGTAATTATGGAACATTTTCCATAACTTTCAGAATTTGGATCCCTTGTCGAAGTATCTATTGTACCATATCTGCAGAAAGAACGTTAGATGGCATGTTAGAGTAGAAGGATTGACATTCACGGATTCACTTCTCCAGGAACATCTTTTTGATATGTTGGTCAGTATTACTAAAGTTGCCTTTTGGGAATTGAAATAATTCCATTTGGATGAATTCTGGTAGAGTTTTAAACTATTGAATAAATGTTCAAAATTAGTTTGAATTTATGAAAAAGAAATGTAAGGAAATTATACTTGCATTTTTATGAGATTTCTTGATGAACCTAGAACGAGGCACCTTAATCTCCAATACATTAGGTTATGTAAAAACATAAGTATAAAACTAACAACAATGGAAACTTACTATTAATATATTTCTAGTAGAACTTTAAAAGAAGATAACACAACATGATATGACAACTTCAAACAACAAGCATCACACTTCCTGCACTTCCACAGCATTAACCACATTCACCTCATTGTTATCTTTCACCTCCTTCACCGCCACCTCATTGTTATCTTTCACCGCCACCACTGGCTCCTCCTCGAGCTGGAAGGCCGCCACCGGAAACGAGCGGAAAAACCCAGTCGGACTCTTAAACGTGATCTTTCCCGTGGGAGGATCGTCCACGTAGATGTCCGATATACTCATCCAAACAAGAAGCTCCTTAGCCTTGACACCAGTCAACTTTTTTATCTTGCCAAACTCGACGTAGGCAGTGACTTCTGTTGCATATTGAACATGCCTTCCAATTTTCTCAAATTTGTGTTGGCATTTCTTTTTCTGCTTCAGCCAAACAAATCCAGTGTCTTTTACATAGCCACATTCCTCTATGTCTTGTAATGGGAGAAGCCCATTTGGCAATCCCATTTCAGTCAGCAAGAATTTGGATTTCTCTTGGCAGATATCATCTCCATTGTAGATTTCTGATGCACTGGATCTAATCTCATCTGTTATTAGAGACATTTTTGTTTTTTCTTTGAATTTCTTTTTTTTTTTTTTGGGTAAATTTGATCAAAGTAATTTGTGAAAGTGAGAGATGTGGGAATGAAAGGATGTGGTGTGATTATATATAGTGATGGAAGTGGAAACCTGACCTTGGTTTTGATGTATAACTGCCAATATACCCTTGGTTTTATTATTTGTTGAATGGTTATATACATGTTTATTGAAATAATTCATACGTTATACTCCTACTTGGCATAGACTAAATTAGGCAGATATCTTTGTACATAGGTAATAGACTAATAGTAGGTACCATGTCGACCTAAGTTGGGTTAATTGCCCAACCTTTTTGAGGTGGAAATATTTTACATCTATCATTATAATTTCAAATCAACATTTTTTGGAATTTGTTTTGAAATTGGAAGAATGTCTATCTTAGAAAACAATGAGAATATGAGATCCTATACATTACTCAAGAAGCATCCTCTAATACATACAATATTTCTCTGAAAAAATGTCTAACAAGTTAGTTTTTAAATTCTATTAGTTATGGAAAATAATTAGATTAGGATAAAATAAATTCAAATCCGCGACTTAATTTGAATCATTATAAAGTTAATTACCTATTGTCAGGATATACGGATACATGGTTTCTTGTTAGTGTACATGTTTATCGCTCTTTTCGTACAACATTATTATGTTTGTTCTAATGATTTGAGTCTTTGATCCTAAGAAAAGCTAGGAATCATTGCAAATCATATGTGTGCATTGATCAACGGGCGTTTATGCCACTCGCATATAGGCTACACAAATTACAATTTAGAACATTTAAAATAAAAAATATATTTCAATATAGAGGGGTTGTGGACCTATATAAATAGTCAACTTTGCTCAACAAAGAAAATTGAATTTGATGTTGAATTTAGGAGGGGGTAGAACCGTAGAAGTGGTTGGAAGGAGAAATTATAACGAAGTTATTGTCTGTGACTCTGTGGTGTAGTTGGGAAAGGAAAATACAAATTTATGTGGAGGAAATGAATATGCCGGTGAAATAAATTTATTCACCTACTTGACATCAAATAAATAAATAACATGGGCGTATATCTATTAAAGGAACACCTAACCATGAATCAAGATTTAAATAATATATCTTCTTATGGCCATTGGATATAATTATTAATTACAGGTAGTACTAAATTCAAATAGGGAATTCGAGAAGCTGAAAATTAATTGTGGATGTTGTAGTCTTTCTTAAAGTGTTTTTACTTTTAGCTTTAGTGCGAAACGATGAAATAAAATTTAATTGAAACTCAGATTATTTTTTGGAATTTCTCAAGTTAAATCCAAACATACAACTAATTAGTTCTCACAAATCAAATTTCGAGTACATCATTCCCTAAAGTCAAATTTCTCCATGTTGGAGAAATGAAGTATGTTAATAAAACATACTTTATAATATGCAAAAATTGTTTTTACGCATACTGAATGCTACTTTCTTTACTACTTATTCTTCTGACATATAACAAAACCCAATGTTCAATTATATTTTACATTGACAAAATCAAACCACATAATACTTAAATCAATAGTAAACTTATCCCAATTTAAATAGAGCTATACAACACATTAGACACGCTATACAATTATCTAGATTTCAAAGAGGAAAGTGAGTTTTTAAATGTGTTGTATAGCTCTATTTACAACGTTATTCATGCCATTTTCCCTTTCTAATCAACATAATTCTACACAACATATTTCTTTCTCAATTTAGATGGACCAATGAGCAAATCAATGTGTCTGACAGATATCAAATCCCATCAGCCACAATTAATTGTTGTTTTGGTTAATGTCTCAAACAATTTATCAGCTGGAATTGCAGAAAATAATGGCCAACTACCTGAAACGATAACTTTCAATCAAACTACCACTATCATGTCAACGAAGCCATAACTCGTGGCTGGCAATATGTCCAGCAACAATTTTTACTATCAGGATTAAATTGGATCGGGTCAGATTTTGACCTTTTTCTTTATATGCCTGCAGGTACGGGTACAAATTTTGACCTGTTTTATCTTGTCCAAAATCGGGAATTCAAATTGGATACGGCTATTCTGGGTGTGGGCATTGTATTATTATTTTTTTTCTATTTTTTTAACTATTCAAAGATATCTTTTTAGATGATAAAATCTTTTGAGTTCCAGCAATCATATAATTCAAGAATACAATTCACCCTAAACTCTAAAGGCATGCCTTATTGCCTTTATTCTTACAATGAAAGGGCTATTTATGTGCAAGCAATCAAGAAATACCTTCTTTGCTGATTCTTGACTTCAAAGTGTTCACGTATCAAAAACAGTCTGCCTTCGACTTATGGGAATCCTCAACTAAAAAAAGCAACTCTCTTGATCTTATGTGTATCGTTAGACAAATTGTTAAGCAGTGACTCCATGTGCTTAATTTCTTTCGGTAATGATCCCGTAAGTACCTATCACCAACCCAACAAAAAAAAAAATAGATGACATATAACAAACTTCAAAAGTACTTTTGTATAATGACATGTAAAGAAAATGATGGGAACACGTGATAAGTGATAATGTGAACACATGATAAGATATTATAGATACAAAAGATAGGGCAGCTTTCAGTTATTGTATAAAAGCTTGCCTCATATCCTGATTCTGTGATCAGAACTTCATCTTCTATCCTTATCCCAATGCCTCGATACCTGCATTTGATCCTTTACTTCAGGAATATGGTTCGTATTCATTATTATATTATAAAGTTCATGTAATTGTTTTAACACATAGGATTTTCATAATACAATAAATAAAGGATTAAGTATAACCCATCTGTCCAAAAAGATTTTTGCGTTATAGGCATAGTAATTAGTTGAGAGTTTTGCAAGCCAACAGAGAAAAACAATATGGTAGAATGATAACATACCTTTCTGGACCATCAAAATTATAAGGGATGTAAACTCCTGGTTCAATTGTGATGACCTGCTCATGGAAGAAGTTGCACAAAAATTACATATAGATGGGGAAGACCAAAACCAGGGAAATGGAATGTAGTGGCTCATTTTCGATTGATAGAAGTAGCATGCACTTGGATTTGCATTATTTCGTGTTTTGGTAATGAAACATTTCTCTAAAATCGGGAGAACGACAATTTTTTGCTAGGTAATATCTATCAAATACACTTTTCTGCCAACTTTACTAATGAAGATTGAACTCATTTTCTTTCCACCAAATGTGCTATATATTAATGATTTTTAAAAAAAGTTAAAAATGCAATCTATAGTGACATAGGCTAATTAGAAGATATCTAAAAGAACTTATGCGATTAATGAGCAAGTTAAGAAATTGCCCAAATCCATCCGGGCTAAGAATTAGAAGTTACAAAGAAAAAGATGACTTACAACACCGGGCTCCAGAGGGCGGTCATAGCCAATTTTGGAGCAATCATGCACATCCATTCCAAGATAGTGACCTGGATATTATAATGAATATGCCAAATCAGATCACACATTATTACCTAGTCAACATGCTTTATCAAGTCTGAGAGCAAACACTAAACGTATATAAGTTGTTAAAAGAATAGAACTAACCTATATTGGTTGGGTTGAGCAAATGGTAACTTTGAGGATTATCTCTTTTCAATATTCCAATTTCTTTGAATCCTCTTCGTAGCTTATTAACCTGCCCAAAATTACAAGTCCTCTGAAACTATAAGCTGCAACTCTTAATTGATGAACAGAGATTGCAAAAATATCAAATACATATTGCGGGAGGGAAAAAATATCAGAAATTCCACAATGGCAGGTAAACTATGTATAAATAAAATGCAGATGACATATTTTAAAAAAGAAAATCGCCTTCAGATTTCTGAACATAATTTCAAGGCGAGGTACTAAGCACTACAAGAAAATGAGGTTTTAGTGACAAAATATTAAATGATAATGTTAAACTTGTAGTTAATTACATATATATAGCGACAACTTTGTCACGTAAATGATTTCCGTGAACATATTAGTGACAAAAATTATAATTAAGTTGTCACTAATGAAAATTAGTGATACACAAAAAGGGACAACCAAAATATTGTCACTAAACCATGTGACAATATTTATTCTCACTATATTGTCATTTAAAATGAGACTCTATTGATAACATCTTAAATTGCAAAATACTTGTCCGTAATATCTATTAGTGACAACTTAAAAATTATGTTTGTCACTATTGTTACAAAAGTATTGTGACAAGACTAAATGTTGTCCCTGAATGCATACAAAGAATGACAACTTTTCACGTTATCACTTATTATCTTGTCAGTAATACATGATTTTCTTTATTATGTATGTAGCAGGCAACAAATGGCTCAGCAAACAGAAAGTAATATTCAACTCCAATACAGGTATCTTACAGACACAAAGAGATAAAAGAGTAATTAGATCAGATCAAGTTTTACCGAATAGTTGTGTATTTCACGGATGGTTGTGCCTGGTTTGCATAGTTTCAAACATTCCACATTTGTCTCCAATAGAAGTTCATACAGTTCTTCCTGAAATACTCTAAAAAAAAACAGCATTACAACTGTATACAACACCCATATGCCAAATATCTTTCTTCAAATTACCGTGAAATCCATTGGAAGCATTTTATTACAAGAGGGCAAGAAACAAACATTTCACATTCACAATGCAAATAATAAGAAATGAAAAAACCAAATGAGACAATTACTAAAAGATTAAAAATGGAAGAAGATGGTGGGTGTAGTAAGAAGTGCAGAGAAAAATCCATACTTGCCATTCTTACTACAATAATTGTTATTCACTTGCTACCGAATAAAATACTTTTGTAAGGTTTCTCCAAAAATTGGATCCACTTGTCTAAAGTTTAATCTTGAGGACTGCTTTCCTGGAGCAATTGTTGTCAAGACAATAATTTTAATTTACAAAAGAGAAATTTTATTATGGATACAATTAAATGTGAGAGCCCATTTTCGGTTTGGGTTGTTTTATATAGGAGACTGCTTGGTTTACCTACAAACAATTGGCATTTAGAACTTCACATAGATTAAAAAAAATGCAAATTTGTGAGCAGAGTTCCACTTGACCATGAGCAGAAAATAACACAGTTTCTCAGCAGGGTTCTGATATCATTTCATTCTGCTAAGACAACTTTAAGTATCTAACTCTCGAGCTCGATGTGAATTTGATACTTACAGTTGTCTCTGTTATTAAAATCTCATCAGAAAATAATCAGTCACATAAATTAGTTAAGGAAGACTTCATAGGTACCGAGCATATGTAATGCCTCATGAGCTTCTCAAACATTTTAGAGCTGCTATACATTGTATTTGTAGTGCCCACATTGTTTGTTCAGGAGCAAAATAGATTGGTTTCTAGTGGGTGTAATGAGTTGCACTAGAAATTTGGATCAACCCATTCTGTACAGAAAATACGAGTGCAAGGAAGTTGCTAGGAAACAATTGGTCTAGCTTGCAGGCCCAACCCAGTGGGCCAAGGCATGACATATTAAATACCCAAACATGATTTTAATCTCATGAAAGATAATTAATCTAATTCACAGGAAGTTGTAAGTTGTTATAGAACACATGTTCCCTTGCTTTTTGTCATAATGTAGCATTTTATTTTTCTTGTGATGGAAATATAGGCAAAATTCCTGAACTTCAAAATCTGGATTATGATGTAGGCCTTGTGGGTCCAATCTACTTTAAATCTACGTCATTTATCCACGTGTGAGGAATAATACATTTCATCACAACATAGGTATCAGGAGATAAAAGAATCAATGCATACCTGAACAGGGGAAAATTTGCCGCAAGGTGGCCATGTACGAGTAAGATCACTAACGTAACCATGAAGCTCACATCCTACATCCATGAGAACAAGGTCTCCATCCTGAATCTGTTGACAAATTATTAGTCTTCTTAAAAATAAAAATTGGACTTAAGCATGAGCGGCAGTGGACTCACTTTCTGATCATTCCGAGCATAATGTATGACACTTCCATTAGGGCCCCCGCCGACAACAGGATTGAACCTGCGGAAGATAATGTAGAAACTTGCATAAAAAATCCTGGGCTTGCTGCACAAAGCAAATATTACAGCTTATATCATTACTAGCAAGTTCGGATGGACATACAACAGATAAGATCTTCACTTATAAAAGATTGATATCTTATCATTCTCATTTTTAGCTTCAATGCAACATCATCAAGTAAAACAGAACAGGACTTGAAAGCAACATTGGTCTGCCTATAGCCAACTTCTGCGAGTTTGTCAGGAAAGAAAACACTTACGCCATTCTTTGTGCACCTCTCATTTTGCACTCGTACTCAACCTTAGCTGACAGCATCCCCTCGTCAGGAAATGACTTTGAATGCAACATTGTTTGTAGAAGAGCCTATGAAAAAAAACAAGGTTATATTGAGAATGCATATTATTAGCAGAGTAAAAAACGCAAAAGGAGGGATAAATCAATTTCCTTCTTGCTGTTAAACCCCACTACCGTCTGACATTTAAAACAGCGACCTGATGAGAAGTCCCAGCTTTGTGGATACTTCATAAAGCATTGAACTTCTTAGTTTTTAAAATACTATGATTTTGCAATTTGTGAAGGTCCATAAATACCCCCATGCTGAAATTAAAGAGTAATTAGATCAAAGCTAGAGAAATTCAGCTCAGACTATATTCATGGGAACTCAATTTTCTTGTTATTATGCCTTTATATATGCTCATCAGCCGGCTTCTATTCTTCAATTCTTCTTCACCAGTGCACTAATCACAACAATGCTGGAACAAAAATTTTGAGTTGCGGGCATCTTTATAGTTGAAGGATTATATATCTCTTATAGCTGGCACTATCTTTTGTTCCTTTAATTGATATATATGGTTACTTCTGTCCTTATCTTCGTGATTTACCAACTGCAACTTAATCTAATGTAACTTTAAGGTCTCAGTATTACGTCAGGCTAGATGAATTGTTTAGAAAGCCTGTTACCTTATAAGAATGTTCTCTATGTAATCCATTTCTGGAAATGAGATCCTAAAATAATCTTCACCATCTTTACTAAGGGTTAAAGATATATCAGTATAATTTTTATGCTTGTGTACTTAAGGGTCTTGATTTTGAGCGCATAAATACCTTGTGAAGGTCATATACATCATGAGTTCTTTGTATTGAGTTCCTCAAGCAAATTATCAAATTGAAAGTCATAATTTTATGCAAGGTTTTTTGCACTTTGCACCCCCGAAACATGGAAAATAGGCCCTTTGCACCCTCGAAACATTGATTTAGCACTTTGCACCCTCTTTTATTTTCCTCAAAAAACTTAAGAGACAAAATAGGTAATTCATTTTTGGATCTTTGGCACTTTGCACCCCCAAAACACGAGAAATGGGCATTTTGCACCCCCAAAATAGAATTAGCACTTAACACCCTTGAATTAAGAATTAAGAACAACTCATCAACTTGCACCCCCAAAACACGAGGAATGGACACTTTGAACCCCCTAAACAAAAAATTAGCACTTAGCACCTCAAATTAAGAAAAACTCAACAACTAGCACCCCCTCGTTTTTTTGGGCAGAGCTGACCACCGGGGGCAAAAAACCTAGGGGCAAAATAGGTAATTCATTTTCTTTTTTCCTTAAATTTGAAAATATGATTATGAATACTAGAATACTCATTTCTCTCTCCATCTTAAAATTTGTTTTTGTGATATGATTCAGTCAATTTTATGTATTAACTTTCTAGAAACTTTTCGAATTCTTTTGGATATTTTGAGGACATTTGAAAAATTGGTAATTAAAGAAATATGTTAAAATTGATTTTGCAGATGAATATTCTAGTATTCATAATCGTATTTTGCAAATTTTAAGAAAAAAAATGAATTACCGATTTTGCCCCTGGGTTTTTTTGACCCCGGTGGTCAATTTTGCCCAAAAAAACGAGGGGTGCTTGTTGTTGAGTTTTTCTTAATTTGAGGCTCTAAGTGCTAATTTTGTGTTTAGGGGGTTCAAAGTGTCCATTTCTAGTATTTCAGGGGTGCAAGTTGCTGAGTTGTTCTTAATTCAAGGGTGCTAAGTGTTAATTCTATTTCAGGGGTGCAAAATGCCCATTTCTCGTGTTTTGGGGGTGCAAAGTGCCAAAGATCCAAAAATGAATTACCTATTTTGTCCCTAGGTTTTTTGAGGAAAATAAAAGATGGTGCAAAGTGCTGAATTGTTCATATTTCGGGAGTGCAAAGTGCTAAATCAATGTTTCGAGGGTGCAAAGTGCCGATTTTCCATGTTTTGGGGGTGCAAAGTGCAAAAAAACCCTTTA
>JAYDYQ010001559.1:0-36092 GCA_034814905.1 Penstemon davidsonii
TCTGGTTTAGATTATGTATCAAAATACCCATTATACCTTCAACATTCCTCACAAGAACACCCCCTACAACTTCTGAAAATGGTTACTAAAAAACCCATGTGAGGGGTGTCCTTGCAATATTTGAAACCATAGGGGGGTTTCTTTATTACGGTAAACCTCAGGGGTCTAGGTATAAATCATTCAACTTTTAATTAATTTATGTATATATATATATATACAACTTACACAAGCTGCATGGTGGATGAAGTTAGACTATCTGGTATGTAACCAGTGAACTTGTTATTTGATAAATCCCTGCATCAAAACAGTAGAAAATAACATTGAAATATGAGATAAACAACAAAAAACAAACACAGCATCACTATATAGTATCCCAGATACTTAATTCAGAAAAAAAAATATGAAGCACAAAATTAGGTGGGTTGTATGCAGATTAGTATTTGTTTGGATTTGGAGCTATGGATTTGAATATTCACAAATGTATAGCACTTGTTTGGATCTCTTTGGGGTATTTTGAAAAAGGTTTGGTTGGGTTCAGCTCCGGTTTGGTCTCAAACTTTTGAAACTTGGTTTGAAGAATGGTATCAAAGTAATATTGAGATGGTAAAATATTAATAATATAATCGTTAGTGGGTTTAAAAGTTTGAGATGTGATTCGGATTGGGGTTTGAGGGAGAAAAGTAAGTGATAAGTGTCAAATCAATAATTTTATAGGTGATAAAAGTAGGTGATAGATGTCAAATCAATATTTATAGGTCTCAAGTAGGTTTGGACAAGTCTAACCTGGTTCAAAACCTGGAGTTTGAGCTGAGACCTACCTAAACCATTCTCAGATGGGGTTTGACCCAATTTGAGTAAGCCCAGACTAGGGCTTACCATTTCCCAAATAGGTCTTTGGTTTTGGATGGATTTCAAATCAAATCAATTTGTGTTGTGCTTTATTTCTAAATGAGGATTAGAAATCCACCCACTATATGAGTCATTTGAAATCTTTTCTCCAAATCCAAATCCATCAATCCAAATGAAGCCTTAAATTTTACTAAGCTAACTTCACAAACCACATTAAGAGCCCAAGATCACAGAACCGAGCATAGAAAAGTTTTTAAATAACTTAGAACTCGGTGATATTTGAAACATGAACTAATCTAGCAACTCCTATAATGAAATAAAGACTAGGAAATGAGATCTTACAGCTTCACAAGAGACTTTTGACCCAATCCTGAGGGTATATCACCTCCTAAAGAATTGGAACTCAAGTTCCTGCAAATAAAAGAATTTTACAAATTATTAAATTCATTTCAGATGATAAATAAAAGAATTTTGAAGAATCGGAGGACAAAACACATAGCCTATCTTTTTTAGCAATTCGTGAAATTGAATAACAGTTTTAGTTATTATTGATGCTCAGGTTTTCCTTCGAATTCATTCATCTTTCTGTGTGGTTCTTACTATTTCTAACAGTATTAGTTAATGAATTACTAATATCTATTTGAGCTGAAATTAATTGATCCATCAATAAAGAACACCATGAAGAATAAACAGTGGATACTTACAGGCTTACCAAGTTCGTCAATAAGCCAATTTGGTCACTGATATACCCTTTCAAGCCTTGGCTTCCAAGATCTCTGATAAATATATTTTAAAAGTTATAAATTAAAGGAAGTGTGACAAGATAATCCAATTATACGGCGTCCATAAACTCGTAGAAAAATTAAAATGTTAAAATAGTTTGAACGGTGACAAGACACCAAAAAGAAAGGATGCTACAAATGGCAATTACAAATTCTATCAGTTTATGTTGCAAAATTTAAAACAAAAAAGATACAGTAACTGGCAAAATAAAAAGTGAAACCATGTCAACTGATAATGCACAGATGTTAAAACCAATAAATCTCAACAATTAGTACCAATGATAGTGAAGAACCTTCAGCTTCATTTGAATTAAAGGGCCTTATTTCAAATTCATAGCACTTGTTTGCAACATTTTGGCTTGTTAGGTTTTTAAATCCTTACTACATACCTATTCTTTAAACTAAAATGATGAATTTGATATTCACCTAATATTGGAGTCATTTGAAGTCTTTCATCAAATCCAAATATTTCAATCCAAAAAAAAAAAAAAAAACTATTTTCAGGACACGGGTAAAAAATGAGCTTGTGAGGTAGGTGATGGATAATGAAATCCTGACACAAATATTTAAGGGTGATTTATGACCGGAACCCCTGAGGTTTAGTCGTCTTGCAAGGAACCCCCTGATGTTTAAAAAATTAGAAGGAGACCCCCTCTGGTGTAGACTATGTATCAAAACACTTCTTACAGTTTCAATAATCCTTACAAGGACATTCCCTACAACTTCTGAAAATAAAACCCCTAAAAGGGGTGTCCTTGATATTTTTGGAACCACAGGGGGTTTCCTGTAATTACGATAAACCTCAAGGGGCCCGAGTGTAAATCACCCTAAATTTAATGTTTATTTTTAGTCGAAAGTAGTGTTTTGGATAAATAAATCATCTTTTTGAAATTTTCAGTAGCCAAGCCACTAGCAGTGTTAAATAAGATTCCTACACTCTATCTGAGCTGGAAATCAAATCAATCAAAGATTAGCTTAGAAATTATGCTATTAGCTAGAAGTTACATGTGCAACTTTTTGCACATATTCTTTCTATCACTTATTCATACACATTTAGGAGGAAAAAAGACTTTACATTTGGGAGACCACAAGAGCAGAATCATTGGCAGTGGGATGACAAGTAACACCCTCCCAAGCATCCCAGCTAGTAGGTGCGCAAGGATCTCCATTCCAACCCATTCTGTCCGGCACACGCAGTGATTCTTTTAGTGCTCTCATCGCAATTACTGCCAAAAAAAAAAAATAGTAATGCCATATTCTTTGGATTTCAGTAAGTAAAAATGGTATGAAAACTGAAAACGAACAAAAAACAGATCTGACTTTTTTTTTTTTTTTTTAATCAAGATACAATAAAAACATTTATCTCAGCGTTTTACTTACCGAAATATCTTCCACCACTAAAATGGTACCTAATTAAAGAACAATATCCAGTGACTGAAAAAACCAAGGGTGATTTACAACAAGACCCCCTGAGGTTTACTGGTATTACACGGATAACCCCTGACTGTTTTGCAAAGTACAAGAACATCCCTTCTGGTTACAGCTTCAACAATCCTTAAAAGAACACCCCTACAACTTCTGGAAAAAAAATTACAGACACACCCCTATAAGGGTGTTCTTGTAATTTCTGGAACTACAGGGTTTTTTTGTAATTAGGGTTTACCTGAGGGGGTCCGAGCGTAAATCACCCAAAAACAAAACATAACCTTTACTAGTTAAGTTTACTAACAAAATTCACTATGCCTAAACACCAAAAAAAGGTCAATTCAAGAAACAATAAGATACTACTAATCTCAATTTCAACTCCACTCCTACCTATATAAATAGTAAGGCTATGTCTAGTTCTTGGATTTCAGTTTATAAAATGATAAGAAAAGTGAAAATGAACAAGAAACAGAGCTCGCTTTTTTATCATCCAATATATTCAAGAAAAACATTTATCTAAGCGTTTACTTGTGCAAGAATTTTCTAATATTCCACCCCTATAATAGTACCAACTAAATTCACTATGCCTGAACACATAAAAAAGAGGGTCAATTCAAGAAAAAATTAGATTATGATCTACTTCAACTCATCAACTCCATGACCAATAATTACTAATTTCAATTCCAATTCCAATTTCTTTGAAACAAATGAATCAGATATCAAACACATACCCTGATCAGGAATCGTCTTGAGATCAACGGGAACTATAGCATAATTCTCAAGGCCACAAATGATGGGAGCTCCTATAACAGATTCCAATCTCACATTCAAAGTAGAAATAGTCAAATTCTTAACAACATAACTCCAATCATAAGCAGCAAAACCCCCAACCTCTTTAAACACATCAACTCTACTCACATTATCCCCATTCACTATCACATCAAAAACCCTCTCCCCTTCTTTACTCACACTCACATCAATCTCCGCAAAATGGAACCAAATTAAATAATCCAATTTCGCGTCCACGGGTAATTCGTACTCCAAAACCCCACCCCCATTTCCAATTGCCGTAATCGCAGTTTGGTACAGTTTCTCCGGGAAGAAATTAGGGCTTTTCTCGACATTTGTAATTGGTTTTATAGCTGAAATTGCTTTGATTGTTGCCCCGTTAGTAATTGCCACGGATTGGAGTCTGTATTCGGAGTCGGACTGCCACGATCGGGAGAAGAAATCTGTGTCGTTACTGAACCCGGGTCCCCACTGATCCGACCCGGATGAGAATCGACCGTAGTTTACTAAAATGTACTTACTCGAATTACTCGGGTAGTCAAACGGGTAAGCCTTATCGTCAATCTGAGTCAACTCGACCGAGCCAATAACGGGAGAGTCAGTGGCAATGCTGTAAAAACAGAGGTTAACCAGGGGCTGATCGTGGTGGAAGAATAGATCCGAATAAGCTCCGGATCGGGAAACCGATTCGGCCCATGGAGAGCGCCAGGAAAAGACTAAAGTGCCCTCGATTGAAACGTCGAAGGAAGGAGAATGCGATTTACCGTCGAAATTATCGTAGACGGTGAAGGTCCGGAGGAAGTAACGGCCAGGGGGTGCCGGGATTGAGTAGCAGTTTTTCTTGCCGGAGGAGATTGGGAAGTAGCGGAGGGTTTTCTCTTGTTGGTGGAGGAAGTGGAGGGGCTCGGAGACTACAGAGGTGGCTCCACCGGTGTAGAAGCGGTCGGAGAGCCAGGTGGTGCTGAAGGAGTCGGTGGAGTTTACAAGTCCGCCGCAGTCAATGTGTAAGGTGTAGTTGAAAGGAGAGGAGGAGGAGGAGAGAGAAAGTGAGGAGAGAGAGAGGAAGAGAAGAAGATGAAGAAGAAGGAAAGACATTTTTTTCGTTTCAGTGAGTGGCGGTGATGTCTGTTAATGTTTGTCGTTTGGAACACACTTACTGTGTGTGTTTGTGAGTGAGAGAGAAAATCCGTGATTAGTGGAGATTCTTTTTTTTTGGTGACTTCAATCGGAGCCCGAGGATTAGTCAGTTTTACAATAACCCCTTGATATTTCAAAAATTAAAAAGAGATCCTTATGGTTCAATAATTCTTAAATGTACACCCCTTATAACTTATGAAAATATTTACAAAAAATAACGTGTAAGTGGTGTCCTTAACTGTTTTGAAATTAGAGGAATTTTTTGTAATTATGATAAACTTTAAGGGATTTGAGCGTAAATCAATTTTTTTTAATTTTTTTTAGAGAGATTAGTGGAGAATTGCGTTGACCAGTAGAATCTTAATTGGAGGATTTTAGTTAGATTTTTGCAATTTCCTGGAAATGGGTAATCATAATTTTGATAGAGTTTTAAATAATAATGTTTGTTTAGTAATTGTATATTTTTTTTAAGAAAATCTACAATAACAAATCATGTACGAGTTGTTGACCAGTGACCTTGTAATTAAATTGACACGATTAAATTACATTTGATCTTGAATTTTTTTGTAAAAGATGCGTGTGTGTTTTGTAATAATTAATTTCCTCGAATTTTAATTAATTATTTATGATCGAATATAATGAATTCAATACTTACGGAATAGTGTGAGTAATTTTCTAAACTTAAAGGATGATAAATTATTTACTCTATACTTGAGGGATAGTTTGAACAATTCTCCCTTTATATTACTAATTTAACATTACACATTATCAATCATCTATATTCCATATCACATGCACAAAAAGATATATTAAACATTCGTTTTGATAATATTTTATACATTTACAAATATATTTATTTGTATTCATAAAAACTATTTAAGTTGTAATTCTCACATGCATGAAAACTGTAGGAATCAAGATATATAAATATAAATTAAAATAATAAATTATTTAAGTTTGTGCATAACGGGAATAGGCTAGTAATTTTATATATGAACAAGAGTATAAGTTGATACGATAATTTAGAGAGGGGCGACTCAATCATAATAACAAAACATAACTAATCACATTTTTCGGCTTTGTATTAATATATATATAATGATAAGTGTGTATGTGCGATAACAACTATTTAATTAGAATTAATTCATAAATAAGTGTCCCTTAAAAAAAAAAATTAATATATAAATGTGAGTCAAAATGTTGCAGATAATTTATTACATTATTTCTCAAGTGATCGGGTAACATTATAATTTTGTGAGTTTATTTGATCAAGTTTTATCATAGAGTGATTTACATTCGGACCTCTTGAGATTTATCGTAATTGTTAAAAATCCTCTATGGTTCCAAAAATTAAAAAATCACCACTTACAAGAGAGGTTTTTGGTAAACTCTTTTTAGAAGTCATAGAGAGTGTCCTTGTAATATTGTTGAAGTTGTAATGAGTGATTTGGTACATATTTTAAACTAAAAAAAATATCTTTGTAATTTCTAAAATATCAAGAAATTTCTTATAAAATAACTAAACATTAAAAATCCAATAGTAAATAACCCTTATTTAACTTAACTACTGTTTATTTTACACAGTTGACCAGTCGCAATAGTAAATTAAATCCTCAATCAACGTCATCATCAATATTTTCACTTTCATATGTCCCAACTTCCAACTCAACCCTCATATACGTACAAAAGTAATCAATTCAAAACTACCAAGTAAAAGAAAATTATCAATTCTAATATCTTCCGAGATTTATAATTGGATAAAATTCCTTTGGCCAATGTTGGTTATACTCCCTTCGTTTTATTTTATTTGTTGTCTCGACAAAATAAATTTGTTTACAATTTTTATTATAGGAATTCAATATAAAATTATTTTTTCTATTAATTTTACCCTTTTTGTTAATGCTTATAATTAATGATGTAATTATCTGATAAAAAGGGTATTCTGGAATTTTTTCTTCATAAAAATGAATATTTATTACATTTATTAATATGTGTACAATCCTATAAAACGACAAATAAAAAAAAGAGTACAATACAACAACCATTTTGATTAAAAGTTATTTTGTTCAAGTTTGGTTCATTAGTTTGATAATATTAAAGGTTATTCATGTACGATTCATTAATTAGTTTAAAAAATCAACCATAATTTTAATTGTTCGACTAAAATTGACTAATCGACAATTTTACGTATGCAATTGAATTGAAAACTAAATATATTAGTTTTACTCTTGCAATAAATTGACAAATGACGAATTTTTAGTTTTATGTGCCAAAATAGTTTGTAAAGAAGATATTAAGATTTGGCAACAAAGCATCCCATAATTATAATGGGAAGTTGATTTGCAACTAGGAAGACTCTGCTCTCCTGCACTTTATTTCCAGATTTTTTTTGTGATTATTACAATGTTGATTCTCCTCAAATTAATGTAGCGAACTATTTTTTCATTTATTCTAGTGCAAATTAGGATTTCTTTCACGGATAAAAGTAAAAGTTAAATTTTATTTAAATAAATATATTGGATGGGATAAGTGAAGAAGTTATAAAGTTACATAGTTAAGAGTAAATATCACTTTTGGTCCTCCTTGTGGGTAATTTTTTGCACATTCGTCCCTCTTAAAGTTTTCGTAGCAGATCCGTCCCTCTTATCAATGTAGTATAACATATTCGTCCCTCTTATCAAAACATTTGTCCCTCTTAAATTTTCCGTAGCAGATGCGTCCCTCTTATAAATGTAGCGTAACATATTCGTCTCTCTTAAATCCAAAATATATCAATATATTTTAGAATGTATTTTGGATTTAAGAGGGACGAATGTGTTACACTACATTGATAAGAGAGACACATCTGCTATGAAAAATATAAGAGGGACGAATGTGTTGATAAAAGAGACGAATATGTTACACTACATTGATAAGAGGGAAGAATCTGCTAAGAAAAATTTAAGAGAAACAAATGTGCAAAAATTTGTCCATAAGAAGGATCAAAAGTGCTATTTACTCTTACGTTAATTTAAGTATTAAGGGAAAAATAAGAATGTAAAAAAATTGGTGTAGCATGCTACACCATGACTAGTTTCTCTTTTTAGTATAGAATATATGCAACATAATTTGTTTATAAAAAAATTATTTAAACATACAAACAAAAAGATTAAAAAAAATCCTAAAATGTAATTTAGCAATACAATCATCTCAAAGTTGTAGCAAGAATTAATTGGACATTAAAGAACATCAATTAAAGAAGTTCTGATTTAAGTGGGTAGCACACATTTAGAAAAGAAACTGATCTACACACATTGGACGTGCCAACCAACACAGTTGCCAATGTTAAAAATAGAAAAGAATAGCAAAAATGTCAAACCTCTACATTTATTGACACAAAAAGCAGCATAAGATCTGGGGAACTCTAGAGGTGCCGTTGAAATACAGTTATCTATATAATTAATTTATTTCCTACAACATTTAATTTCGCCACAGCGTAATTGGTTCAAATTTGGGGGCAGTTTCCTGAACCGAGGCCTAGGGCAACGTTGTGTGTTCACAAAGAACTAGACAAAAATTTAAGGAAATTTAATACAAGAAAGAATAATATATATATATATGGACTATGCTAGCATCAAAACCAATTATCACAGCCCAACATCACAGCCCATAATATAAAATTACAAAAAAAATCCATAATTAATGATCAAACAAAAATAATCCATTTTTATAAAATAATTCATCAATTTCAAACCATATCTACGACTTTTGCCAAGAAAAACTTGAAAATATTATTTTAAAATAAAACCCTAAAACCCTAAACCCTAAACCCTAAACCCTAACCCTAAAACCCTAAACCCTAAACTCTAAATCAAACCCTAAATTAAACATTATGTAATAAACCCTAAATTATAGGCATTGCAAGTGCTTTTAAATTATGAGTTTATATTTTTATTGTAATTTTTAAGATATTTTATATACAAATATTGATAAATGATAAATTATCATTTGGAAAGTAATGAATTATTTTTTATATGAGTAATATTGTATAATTTATGTGCTCTTTTGTAATTTTTGAAAGTTGAGTGGGTTGTTAATAGATTAAAAGATTATTTGAAGAAAAAAACATGTTAAACAAGTAGTAGGTAACAAATTTACCTTCAAAAATATAAAAAAATGGGATGTACAAAGGGCTGTGATAGAATCATTTTCCTATATATATATATATATATTTTTTTTATATATAGTATGTAAATAAAATTACATATACGCAATCGAAAAAATGTTATTTTTGTATGCATATAAATAATACTTCCTCCGCCCCATTCGTCTTTATCCATTGTTACAGTTGACCAGTCAAGGTCAACTTAACTAAATATATGAAAATTATAATAAATAATTTAATTAATATATTTCATTAATAAGTTACTTGTAATATTGTTGAAATTGTAATGAGTGATTTGGTACATATTTTAAACTAAAAAAAATATCTTTGTAATTTCTAAAATATCAAGAAATTTCTTATAAAATGACTAAACATTAAAAATCCAATAGTAAATAACCCTTATTTAACTTAACTACTGTTTATTTTACACAGTTGACCAGTCGCAATAGTAAATTAAATCCTCAATCAACGTCATCATCAATATTTTCACTTTCATATGTCCCAACTTCCAACTCAACCCTCATATACGTACAAAGTAATCAATTCAAAACTACCTGTAAAAGAAAATTATCAATTCTAATATCTTCCGAGATTTATTATTGGATAAAATTCCTTTGGCCAATGTTGGTTATACTCCCTTCATTTTATTTTATTTGTCATTTCGACAAAATAAATTTGTTTACAATTTTTATTAAAGGAGTTCAATATAAAATTATTTTTTCTATCAATTTTACCCTTCTTGTTAATGCTTATAATTAATGCTAATTAATAATGTGATTATTTGGTAAAAAGGGTATTCTGAGATTTTTTCTTCATAAAAATGACTATTTATTACATTTATTAATATGTGTGCAATCCTATAAAACGGCAAATAAAAAAAAAAGAGTACAATACAACAATCATTTTGATTAAAAGTTATTTTGTTCAAGTTTGGTTCATTAGTTTGATAATATTAAAGGTTATTCATGTACGATTCATTAATTAGTTTAAAAATCAACCATAATTTTAATTGAACTAAATATATTAGTTTTACTCTTGAAATAAATTGACAAATGACGAATTTTTAGTTTTATGTGCCAAAATAGTTTGTAAAGAAGATATTAAGATTTGGCAACAAAGCATCCCATAATTATAATGGGAAGTTGATTTGCAACTAGGAAGACTCTGCTCTCCTGCACTTTATTTCCAGATTTTTTTTGTGATTATTATAATTTTGATTCTCCTCAAATTAATGTAGCGAACTTTTTTTCCATTTATTCTAGTCATCCTCGGCAAATTAGGATTTCTTTCTGGGATAAAAGTAAAAGTTAAACTTTATTTAAATAAATATATGGGTCTTTCTAAAATAAGATTTTATGGAACATAGGTGTATATGAGATGCCCCATCTCAACCACTAAAAAAAGTAACAACAAATCTGAACCACAAGTTTTTGTCAAAATGTCCAATGATGACGTGTCATCGGACATTTAGAAAAAATAAACATATGTTAAATTACATACTAACCCTTTAATTAATATATTTAAAAATTTCTCCCTTATCTTTAATTAATTTCATCTCTTTCCCAAAAAAAAAAAAAAAAACTCAAGTAATCAAAATTTTATACGAAAAAAATCTCTCAAGTAATCAAATTTTTATACGAATTGACAATTAAGACCATCAGTATAAGATCTTTTAAAATATTTTTAGGGAAAAATGCACTTTACACCCCCTCTCAAAGTTACATATTTTGAATTTTACCACCCAAAAAGTATAAATTAAATAAGCACGTATAAAATCAGTTGCACTTTTTCCTTCAAATGTTTTTAAGCCAATTCCGTTCACCAAAAAACATAGAATTTATTTACCGTGAAATGATCATAATACACGAAAAAACAAAATTCTCTCTCTTCGCGAATTGAAACCCGTCGTCCTCTATCTTTGTCACGAACAGCCGTCCACTTTCGGTGGTTGTTTGATGAAATTGATTGAGAGCTTTTGTTCCTTTATAAAGATTTCATCAAACTGTTTAGTATTTGGGAGAAATTGTTGTTTACGCTTTGGTGCACAAAGAACCATAGATCTGTAAATTCAATGTCTGATTTTTCTCTCATTTCTCAACCAAACTTCACCATTTTTGTTACATTAGCTTCCCCTAATTGTGGCAACACTTTCCATGGGTTAATTGAGGTGGTTGTTGATATACTGAAATATATAATTTGAAGACGTGGCATATTACGCGACAGATTATAGTCAGAATTAAGATCAACCTACATTATTCGAGCAAGATAAATCCTGGTCTTCGACCAAGATCAACCTATGTTCTTCGACCAAGAGCATCCGTTGTTCTTCGACCTAGATCAAATTTTTGGTCTTCAACCAATGTCAAGTTGAGTTCTTTTACTTATATCGGCCAGTGTTGTTCGATGTAAAAATCAAACAGATCATATTTGACATACTTCATAAATGGCCATATTCGCTCTTATAAAGTTTAACTAACCCGTCTTGATCGAACTGAACTATTCTATGTTCCGCTGACAGTTCTTATTACTAAAGTACACACGAACTTTATGTGTAAACTTAGATAGTCTCGTGTACTTCCAATTCAACCAGTAGAAACAATCAATCAGTATTTTCCTTCGACATAGGTATAACTATTGGGTCGAATATGGTATGATTCGACCCGAAGATATCCGACCCGAAAGATCCACTAAGAAAATCTATAAATAGTCGACATTTATTACTCTTAAAAGGTAGGTGAGAACCATGACAACACTACGTTACTATTTACTACAATCAACGGCAATATAAACTTTAGCATCCAAGGGTCTAAGCCGATTCGAAACATCGGCATAACCTGACTAAGTTCCTTGGAGCATTGGGTTAGGTTCCTTGAAGTTTACTCGAGAAGAGCTGAAGGAGCTCATCGACAATGCGCATAAAGAATGGGTGAGAAGATGAAACTTCATGAAGTCGAAGGACAGAGAGTTAAAACCCCGGAGCATCGTTCTTAAAAGCCAAGGGAAAGCCAAGCGATTTCAGAAGAAGTAGACAGTAGACCAAAGGAGGACATATGGAGTATTCAGTCGAAGTAAATAAACTCGCCTCACAAGTCGAGTGTTTGACAAAAAAGATGGAAGACAAAGAAATAAGAATCGATGATGGCCCGGCCAATCGAACAAACAAAAGATCGCCGTTTTGCGATGAAATATACTTCGAAAGATTGCAATCTACACAAAGAATGCCCACTGGATTGCCTAGGTACGATGGGAACGGAGACCCCGAGGAGCATATTGTGCAGTTTACACATATCGTACAGCTACATGACCTCTCAGACAATTTAGCCGCAAAATTATTCACAACTACGTTATCTGATGTGGCTCAAAGATGTTTTGGTCGACTTGAAGGAGGATCAATCAATTCAATCGATCAGCTCTATGACAAGTTCATCCATCAATTTGCAAGTGGAAAAACGTTTAAACCGCCAACAAACCATCTGTACTCAATCGTCCAACTTACTGGAGAAACTTTCAGAACGTTCATGCAAAGATTTAATACTGAGTTGCTAAAAGTCAAAATGCCAAGAATCGATTTTCTCATAACTGTCCTCTTCCAAAACGCAAAGAACAGGGACTTCACCACACAATAGTTAGGGAAAATCCTGAAACTTACGAAAGACTGATGGACATAGCTAGTCAGTACATGACATAAGAAGAAATGAACATCATGAGAGAAAATTTCTTTGGTATTCATAGAGCAACCGAGAACCAAGTACAACAAGAAAATTTCGAGAGGCAACCTGATCGAAATTTTAGAACAAATGACAGAAAATTCGATCAAAGGAACCATCGCAGAGCAAGATCACCTAATAAAAGGTCGAACATGTCAAATGGACTCCATTGAGAAATAGCCAGACACAAATTCTGATGGCTATACAAGATCAAAATTTGTTGAGAAAACCACGTCCACACAGAGAACAAACACATTCGAATAAGTATTATCGATTCCACAAGCAAAGAGGACACGACACTAATGATTGCGTTCAGTTAAGTGATGAAATCAAAAGGCTAATCTCTGAAGGACTTTTATCCAATTATGTGAGGAAAGATGGTGCTGAATCCCACAAAGAAAGAGATCCAAATTTCAAAATGATCGTCAGAGATCGAGATCCCCAAACAGAAAAAACCAAATCTCGAAGGGAACGCAAGGGCAAACTAACGAAGCCCAACCTGCAAGGGTAGTGATAAATATGATATCAGGTGGACCAGTAGGAGGAGATAGTAAAAAATCGAGAAAAAAGATAGCAAAATCTCTTTCGACGAAAAGAAACAAGATCTATACGATCAATTCAATCACTTCAGGGAATAGTAAAATTACTTTCGACGACTCCGATCTACATAATGATTACACATTGTATAATGATCATGATGTCCCAAACCGGCCCATGGTCATAACATCAGAAATTGGTAATTGCATGGTTAAGAGAATCCTCGTTGATTCGGGGAGTTCAACCACATATTGTTCCTCGATGCGCTCACACAAATGGAACTGGGAGTGAGTTCGTTACAACCAATCAACACGCCCCTATCAGGTTTCGGAGGAGCAAAAGTTATACCACTGGGTACGTTAACTTTATCAACCACTTTGGGGGAATGATCATAACAGTAAAACTAGAATGATCAAGTACCTGGTAGTAGATTCGCCTTGCGTGTATAATGTGATCTTAGGAAGACCAGCTTTGAATGTGTTTCAAGCTGTCCTTTCCACATATCATCAAAAAATGAAATTCCCTACAAGACAAGGCATAGGAGAAGTCATAGGAGATTCTAAAGAAGCTTGGCACTGTTACACTGTTTCAGTGGATAAAAAGAAGCATGTGCTCCATCGAGTAATATCTATCGAAGAAGCGAAGGACCTTCAACTTACAAAAAGAACGAAGGAGGAAAAAGAGTTTATAGATTCAGCTTCAGTCGAAGAAACTACTTCAAGAAAACGGAAGTTCGAGACACCTAGGGTCAAACCTGGCGAAGGCTTTAAAGAAATCAAACTAATCCCTGGAGAATCAAGCAAAACAACCAGTTAGGGAGTCAATTAAGTGAAGGATTGAAAGCTTTATTGATACAATTCCTTTAAAAGAATGTCGATGTATTTTCATGGTCAACAAGTGACTTACAGGGCATCGACCCTAGTGTGATAGTCCACGGATTAAATATAGATCCTTCTGCTCGACCAGCTCAACAGAAAAAATGAAATTTTGGTCCAGAAAGAAACAAGATAATAGAAGAAGAAGTGGACAAACTCTTAAAAGCCGGTTACGTTGTCGAAATACAATTCACTGATTGGTTATGCAATGTGGTTTTGGTCCCAAAAAAGAACGGGAAGTGGAGAATGTGCAATGATTTTACCGACCTAAATAAACTTTGTCCGAAAGATCCTTATCCTTTACCCATAATTGATACTTTAGTCGATTCGACAGCTGGATGAGCAATATTAAGTATGATGGATGCTTTTCAAGGTTTCTATCAGATATTTATGGCATTTGAAGATCAAGAAAAGACAACTTTTGTTACTGAGAAGGGCGTCTATTGCTTCAAAGTAATGCCATTCGGTTTAAAAAATGCAGGAGCTACTTATCAAAGATTGGTCAACAAGATGTTCGAACCACTAATTGAAAAAACAATGGAAGTTTACGTAGATGATATCTTGATAAAAACCTTGAAAGAATCTGAACATTTGGCGCACATCGAACAAGCATTCGACATAATGAGGAAGTATGGAATGAAGTTAAATCAGTCAAAATGCACTTTCGGCGTCCGACCTGGAAAGTTCTTGGGTTATTTAGTGAATGAACGGGGAATTGAAGCTAATCCTGAGAAAATTCAAGCAGTTCTGGAAATGAAACCACCGAGAACCGGCAAAGAAGTACAAATGATTGTTGGAAGAATAGCAGCCTTAAATCGATTTATATCACGATCAGCTGATAAAAGTCTACCGTTCTTCAAAATACTCAAGAATGTGAAAAAATTCAAATGGACCAATGAATGCGACCTAGCATTCGACCAACTGAAATTATACTTAACCTCTTCACCTCTCCTAGCAAAACCTGTCGCAAATGAATTTCTATATCGGTACATAGAAGTATCGGATCAAGCAATTAGCTGGGTGATAGTAAGAGCGGAAGGAAAAAACCATAAGCCAATCTACTACGTGAGCAGGGTATTACAAGGGCCAGAGAAAAACTACATGGAGATAGAAAAAATTGCGCTTGCCCTAATGACTACAACACGGAAACTCAGACCATACTTCCAATCCTACAAAGTAATCGTGTTGACAAGTCAACCATTGAGACAGGTTCTTTCAAAACCTAACGCTTCTGGAAGATTGATTAAATGGGCAATTGAATTAGGAAAATACGATGTTGAATTTCAACCAAAATCCGCAATAAAGGCTCAAATATTGGCGGATTTCGTACTGGAAAATGCATCATCTAACCCATTGTCACCAGCGGCAACATGGATGCTCCATATCGATGGATCATCAACGTCAACAGGAGAAGGAGCTGGAATCTATTTCCAAGGACCATACAACGTCGAATTAGAGTTTGCTTTAAAACTGGATTTTCTGATAACCAATAATGAAGCAGAATATGAGGCATTAGTATCGGGATTAAAAATGGCCTTCGAAACGGGAATTCAAAGGTTGATAGTATACACTGATTCACAACTGGTCGAAAAACAGTTCAAGGGTTTGTTTGAAACTAAAGAAAAATCAATGATTCGATATTTAACTTTAGCTCATGAGTTGGCAGCTAAATTTGAAAGTTTTCAGATCGAATATATTCCCAGAGCAGAGAACACTTGAGCAGATGCTCTATCAAAGTTTGGAAACTTAATTGAAAGTATTAAGCAAAGGAAAGTTACCCTGATGGTATCAACAAAATCCTCAATTGATCATCGTATCGAAGAAAATCCAGCAGAAATCATGAGTATCGAGGATACAGGAGAAAGTTGGAAAACTAAATTCATCAAGTATATGAACGACGGTATTTTACCTCAAAACGTAAATGCAGCAAGACGATTGAAGTATCAGGCTCCTCGATATGTGCTTATGAACTACGATTTATACAGGAGATCAATTTCTGGTCCTTTAGTAAAATGTCTTGCCTCTGCCCAAGCAAAAATAGTGTTGAAGGAAATACACGAGGGATCGCACGAAAGTCATTCAGGAGGTCGATCTTTGGCTCTAAGAGTATCAAGACAAGGATACTACTGGCCTGGGCTGGTCGATGAGGCAAACGAATACTCTAAAAAATGTGCAAAATGTCAATATCATGCTAATATTCCTCACCAACCGGCTCAAAATATGGAACCAATATTGATCGCATGGCTCTTCGACCAATGGGGAGTGAACCTAGTAGGACCACTCCCAATGGCTAAAGGAAAGATCCAATATATACTTGTGGGAATCGAATACTTTAGTAAATGGATCGAAGTCGAAGATCTTGCTACTATCTCTCAGACCCAAATCATCAACTTTTACTGGAAGAATATTGTATGTCGATTTGGTCTACTGAGAGTTATTATATCAGATAATGGAGGTCAATTCGTTGGAACTAGAGTTAAGGCATGGTGCGACAAGCATGGAATACATCAAAGGTTTACATCGGTAGAATGTCCACAAACAAATAGGCAAACAGAAGTAACTAACAGAGACATCGTACCGCTTCTAAAAAAAAGAATTGAAAGAGCAAGTGGAGCATGGTTGGATGAATTACCTTTGGTATTATGGGCTAATCGAATGAAGGAGAAAATGGCCACAGGAGAAACCCCGTTTAGTCTGATATATGGTTCTGATGCCGTAGTCCCTACTGAAATACAAGTTCCAACAACAAGAATCGAGCAATACGTAGAAAAGGCAAACGAAGAACGAAGAAGGTATGAGGTCGACCAAGCTGAATCAAGAAGAGAAAAAGCTTTAGCAAAAATCCAAGCTTATAAAACTATGATGGCTAAAGCTGACAACAAAAATGTGCGTTTGAAGACGTTTCAAGTAGGTGATATGGTATTAAAAAAAATTGAGGCATCCAAAGACACTGGCAAACTAGATCCAAAGTGGGAAGGACCTTACAAAGTTATCGAAGTCGGAAGAAAAGGAGCGTATAAATAGAATACCTGGATGGAAAACCAATCCCAAGAACATGGAATGGAAGAAATTTAAGAAAGTTCTATACTTAAACATTTTCGATTCAATATGATCATGTATGATCTCTTTTGCACTTTATGGTAGTAGCAACTTTAAGATTACATTTTGTATATTTTGGATCATCTTCCTAATCGAAATTTCAATAGTTTGTATCCACAGCGACAAATCAATGGAACTGAATTATCTTTTCTGCTAAAATTACAAGTGCTGTTATTTAATATTGAAATCCTTACACTACGGTGTTCAGTTGATCGATTGATTGCTTCAAAGCGTCAACCTCTTCGATAGCTTCAAAGCCTCGAAATCCTTACACTACGGTGTTAAGTTGATCGATTGATTGCTTCAAAGCGTCAACCTCTTTGATAGCTTCAAAGCCTCGAAATCCTTATACTACGGTGTTAAGTTGATCGATTTATTGCTTCAAAGCGTCAACCTCTTCGATAGCTTCAAAGCCTCGAAATCCTTACACTACGGTGTTAAGTTGATCGATAAATTGCTTCAAAGCGTCAACCTCTTCGATAGCTTCAAAGCCTCGAAATCCTTACACGAAGTGATAAGTTTATCGATTGATAGCTTCGAAGCATCAAAGTTCTCAAATTCAGAGGTCATCAACATTTCAAATCAATATATAAAGAGACCAATTTCATCTATAAAATTTTCACATAAACTAAACTACTACTACATCTAGTAAAATGAGATGGGAAACTGATTGAACGAATAAAACAATTGGCATGTTTAAATTCGAAAGAGATTATAATAAAATGATCATTCGCCAGTCAAAGAAAAAATTGATCGAAATTCGAACAGCCGTATTATCAATTCAAAACTACGAACATATGAAAAGATAAATTTATCATGTTTCATCTGAATTTCAAAATTCATCTAAGTTTATATATTTTTATGTTTTCGATCAACTTCAAAAAGAGAACAACTCTCAACTCAGTAGCATGTTTTCATCTGAATTTCAAAATTCATCAAAATATCTGTTTTCTTATGTTTTCCTCGAATTCGATCAAATAACTTGGAAGGGATAGAACAACAAGAGTTCGAAATAAAAACTTAAAGCAACAAGAGTTCGAAATAAAAAACTTATAAGCAATAAACCAAAAGGTGCCATTACAAAATTTTTATCATCGATTAATCAAAGATCGATGCAGGGAGCCGTCCGTCAAGAGGCACTAATTCAAAACATCTAGCCACTCCCTCAAAAAAGTGCGACATCATTCTTGATTCTGAGCACCGTCTCCAACAAGATTAGTCACATCGATATGATCGAAGCCTTCCACATTCTGACCATCTCCTCCAACACCTTGATCAAAAAGATTATCAATTTGCTCCTGAGTTAAAACACGATGTTGTTCGACACGAACTTGTTTCGAATGTTCTACAACCTGTTCGACGTGGGGCTGCTCTGACATAACCCCGGCATGTTTGATAACCCCATCAGATGCCCCCGAGTACATCGCTTCGAGATAAATTGGATAAAACTCATCTTCTTCGAGGATAGGGCCAGCTTCGTCATTCTCATTAATGGGAAAGGGCTCACAATCATCATTCTTCAAAGGATCCAAGGCATTCTCATCGAAACGTTCGTTTAAGAAACCAAGTTTTCTACATTGTTTCCATCCTTTATCGAAAACCCCGAAATATTTCGACCCCGACCTTCATATCAGACAATGCATCATAAACAGGGGATCAAAAAAATTCTCGAGCAATTGCAAGTTTTTGCTCTCGGGTGGGATGGGACGACATCGATAGACCTTTCGCTCGGCCCCTTTCATAATTTTCCTTGATTCGAGTTTCAGACGCTCGAAATCAGCACTCAAATTCTCTATTCTTTTTTGCAGCCCTTCGACCTCGAGAATCCGAGAGCTCAATTCTCCGACAATGTCTACAAGCTCTTCATCCTTCCTTCGAAGTTCATCTTCGACATCTTTCTTTTTCTTTTCAGCTTCCTTTGAAGTTGCCGCATATGTCCTTGCCAAGGAATTTAGTTTCTTCTTTGATTTATCAAGATCCTTGAAAGCTCGCTCAGCAAGTACGTAGCCTTGATACATAACATTACTGGCATGAAAAAATAAAACCAATACTATAAGCATATAGTACAAGTTGAATAAAGGATATAAAAAACTAACCTACATAACAGATCGAAACAATGAGCATAACTTACGAAAATAAGATCGCAAGATCCCTTCTTCAAATTCTGCTTTATATGCTTCCTTCCGTGCTTGATCTGATCTTTCTTAAATATAATAGCCTTAAAAACTTTCAAAGCCTTTGGTTCATCTCCAGTGTCAAGCACGGAAGTATCAATCGAAAGCCCTCCAGCTCAAGGATGATCAGAATTCATAACACTTTCGATGTCCTCATTGGAAGAGACTTCGACAACCGGCTCTTTTCCAGGACGACGAATGACAGCCTCACCTTACTCTCTCCGCCTCTTATTTGTTCGACCAGCTTCAGGATTTAAGGATGTACCCCTTTGAGATCGAATGGGGCTTGCATTTTGATTACACATCGAAGGAGCTGTAATGCTTCGAGTGATATGAGTAGTAGGTGTAGTTAACGCCCGAGAGGGATTATTCGACCCACCACTTTGATTTTCAGAAGGTTGGGTACGTGGGGCATGCGTCGAACCCGAGGGTCCTCCACCTCTTCGAGCATTTTCCATAATCTTTTTTGCCCTGCTTGACATTATCGTTTCCTCTGCAAAAGGTATACATTACGAATCAGTTAATTTCGAATACAAGAAGAAATATTTAGACTAGTTGGGAACATTTTAGTTCGATAGACATCCTACCTAAGGTAGGATCACTTCTTCGAGCCTTCGACTTCGACATCCCACCTACTCGAAGGACCTGCTCTTGAAGAACCCTCTTAGCGTTATACATGTTTTCTCTCAGTCTATTTAAAAAATTAGGTTCCCATGAAGGGTTAGGTACTTGTCCTAATCTGATAGATCCGGTATGCCATCCACTTCGAATGTTCCATACATAATCCTTAGGGGGACAAACATACACAAATCGATGTTTCCAATCCTTCCCATATCCGGATTGAATTTGTGTTAAAAAGCTTTTCTTAGTCTTTGCTTTGATATAATAAAACCCAATATTCGACTTAGGAGATTCATTCACAAAGAAGAGATTACATAAATTGGCAAATGAAAGGGATTGACCTAGGGCTTTCATTATCAGACAAAAAGCAATAATATAAGCCATCCCGTTCGGAACGATGTGGATAGGAGAAAGGGACAATCGATCTAAAATTTCAGCCACTTCATCAGCTATAGGAAATCGAAGACCTAGGTCGAGATGAAGAATATTAACGACTCTACAATTATTAGGAGGGGCGTTCATTCGATCATTTACCTAGGGTTTTATGACTGACCAACCAGTAGGAAACCAATAAGATTCTGCTACCGTCTCTACAGGATCCCTATAAAAACCAGGGCGTATTTGATCATATTGTTAATGCATTTTGTATCGATCAGAAGGACCCACCTCTTCGACATCCTTTCCCTCTTCTCCCCCTAAATGGATATCATCTCCCACTTCACCCCCTAATTCGACATCATCAACAGTACCGGATTCGAAATTTTCAACCAACAAATACCCAACACTAACACTAATTTCATTGAAGGCTTTTGTTCCTTTATAAAGATTTCATCAAACTGTTTAGTATTTGGGAGAAATTGTTGTTTAAGCTTTGGTGCGCAAAGAACCCTAGATCTGTAAATTCAATGTCTGATTTTTCTCTCATTTCTCAACTAAACTTCACCATTTTTGTTACATTAGCTTCCCCTAATTGTGGCAACACTTTCCAAGGGTTAATTGAGGTGGTTGTTGATATACTGAAATATATAATTTGAAGACGTGGCATATTACGCGACAGATTATAGTCAGAATTAAGATCAACCTACATTATTCGAGCAAGATAATATCCTGGTCTTCGACCAAGATCAACCTATGTTCTTCGACCAAGAGCATCCGTTGTTCTTCGACCTAGATCAAATTTGTGGTCTTCGACCAATGTCAAGTTGAGTTCTTTTACTTATATCGGCCATTGTTGTTCGATGTAAAAATCAAACAGATCATATTCGACATACTTCATAAATGGCCATATTCGCTCTTATAAAGTTTAACTTACCCGTCTTGATCGAACTGAACTATTCTAAGTTCCGCTGACAGTTCTTATTACTAAAGCACACACGAACTTTATGTGTAAACTTAGATAGTATCGTGTACTTCCAAATCCACCAGTCGAAACAATCAATCAGTATTGTCCTTCGACATAGGTATAACTATTATGTCGAATATGGTATGATTCGACCAGAAGATATCCGACCCGAAAGATCCACTAAGAAAATCTATAAATAGTCGGCATTTATTACTCTTAAAAGGTAGGTGAGAACCATGACAACACTACGTTACTATTTACTACAATCAACGGCAATATAAACTTTAGCATCCAAGGGTCTAAGCAGATTTGAAACATCGGCATAACCTGACTAAGTTCCTTGGAGCATTGGGTTAAGTTCCTTGAAGTTGAATCCAATTTGATCTGACCAACTTGGATTCTACACTGAGAAGCTATAATCAACGTTACGTGGCACATTGAATATTCACTAACACTAAATACTCAGACGAATTTACGCTTCAACAGTTGTGAATTCGCGATTTCCTTTGTTCTTTTCCTATTTTACTCGTTGATTTTTGTTTTTTGGGGTTCGTGTCGTCTCTTGGTAGCTCTATTTAGTTGTGGGTAACTTCAATTTGGTGTTTTGAGATTTGGGTTTGTACGTAGTCCACCATTTTCAATTGTTGGTCGTGAAACTTGTTGAAGATGAGTAAATGCAACTTTACAAATATAACCCTTGTAACATAAAATATATTACAAATACACCCCTTGGTTATATATGTCAGCCTCATAGCACTACAAGAAAATTGAGCTTAAGTGACAAAAAATTAAGTGATAATGTGGAAGTCTTTGTATGTATTTAGTGATAAAAATATTAATTTTGTCATAATAATAATGGTGACAAGTGCAATAGTGACGTACAAAATATATTTTTAAGGTCTCACTAATAGTTATTAATGACAAATATATGGTGACTTAAGTTGTCACTATTGACAATTAGCGACACCCTTTTAGCGACAACCTAGTGATAATAAATATTGTCACTATGGTTTAGTGACAACTTTTTGGTTGTCACTTTTGGGGTATCGCTAAATGTCAATAGTGACTAGGGGTGTAAACAAGTTGAGTAGTATCGAACGACACACTGTTCAAGTTTGGTTTGAATTTTATCGAGCTTAAAATTTTGTGTTCGAGCTTGGTTTGATTTCTTAACGAACCGAGCTCAAACGAGCTTTTATCGAACAAGCTCGAACCTAGTATCGAGTAGCTTGGTATTTTACATGCGTTTTTTCAATTTTTAGCTTATCGAGTAGAGCTCGAGCCGAGCTTCAAAAGTTATCGAACGAGAAATCTTGTTCAAGTTTGTTTGATTTGTTTGACGAACCGAGCTCAATCGAGCTTTTATCGAACGAGCTCGAGCCGAGTATCGAGTAGCTTGGTTTGATATTAAGCCCTAATATTAGTGACAACTTTTTTACAATTCTTGTCATTAATATGTTTATGAAAACCATTTTAGTGATAATATTTGAGTTCTTGTCACTTAATATATATATAAGAAGTGACAACTTTAACATTGTTACATAAAATTTTATCACTAAAATTTAATTTTTTTGTCGTATATTAAGTCAACCCAAAAAAAATTTGACAAAGGGTAAATTTGGAAAAATATTAAAAAATTTAGATTACGTTATCATTTAACTTCTGACACTAACGCCAAAAGGGGTGTCCTTGTAATATAGTTTAGTCGAGGGGATATCGTTGTAATTTCTGAAAAGACTGATAAGTTCCTCTAGTTAGACATTCTGACAAGGGTGTCTATGCAAATTTTCCAAAAAAAAGTATCTTCCCCTTCATATTTTTTATATGAACTAAGTTTCATAGGAAACTACTTCATCTTTTTACTTTGTTTAATGAAACAGTGGATACATCACTTTACATCGATAAACCTTAAATTGAAATTCATAATGATCAATTTATCCACGTATAATTTTAAAAAGAGCATTATACCCTCTGTAAAAAACTTAAAAAAATAATTTACCTCTATGCAACTCACTCTCTGAAATTTTGAGTAGGCATGAAAAATATTTTTAAAATATTGGTGGCAAAGTGCGGGTCTTGCTTTCTTGCTTTATTGTAAAGGGATTTATCAATAATTTTTTTTTTTGATTTAACTATATTGATTCTGGGAATATGATTTATCATAATACGGAGGGGAGGGGTGATAAAGAGGGATAGTTTTGTTAATCCAATTTTTTTTTTTCAAATTACAATGAGATAAATTGAATACTATACAAATCGCATGAGGTAAATTATTATTAACTCTATATAATTTAATACATGTCAGCTCATTTTTCTCTCTCAAGCTCAAACATGTAAATTTAATTCAAGTTCCATTTCAAATTTTCAAAACCCACAACACTTTACGCAACCAAATTTAATTAAGATTTAGTTTTAAAGATTTTGTCGAAATATTAATCAAACGTTTTTTGAAAATGGGACATATGTATATATAGCCTCCATAATCCGGCCAATTTCGTCTTGTATTGAGGCCACGTGCACTGCCACTTACCACATCTTACTTTAAGTAACGATTAAGCATTCAAACATTATTAAACTACTAAACAGTTTGTACATAAACGTCATTGATCTTGATGTTTCATTTGTACAGAAATAAATGTATTTTTTTTTGTCTCCTGGCCTTAGTGGGGTTCATACTTCAAATCTCCCGTGACATGCATACGTCTTTACCGGTTTGTTTTCTTTCGATCAAGCTTATTATGTTGCATGAATGATTATTAATATTTTAATTGAGTTAATTAGTGCGACTTTTGATATAGTGAGATTAAATTACGTTCGTAATTTATCAACACAACTTTAATTTTAGCTGCATCTATCTCTTTTAGATTGTCTTGTGATGCGACATTGATTGATCCAAGTAGATCTTGTCCATGTAAATAGAAAGAAAACATAAGTGATTGTATATACATATTGAGGGTTTTTCAAATTCAAAAGGTGTTAACTTGGTCAATGAAAGTTCATTTAATTTTAGTCATGTTAGTTTAGATGATGTTATTTTTATAATTCTTATCCTATTAGATGTACATTGGATGTTATCATTGTCATATTAGGAGATTTAGTTGATAATTATTATTTTACATTATAATAGGATTGTAAAAGTTTGTCTTATAAGAATCTAAAAAATAAGAAGAATAAAACATCGGATTGTCTAGGAGAAACCTCATGAGAGCAGCATCCTCTTTGCATGAGATGTGTCTATTTCTTTACCTACAACCTTTTATAAAAGTTGTGAATTAACTTATAATTTGTCCATTTTGCCCTTCTTCATTTTCATTTCATTTATCTTCGCTCTCTATCATTACAAAGCCAACAGATTTCATATAAAAAGTTAACGATGCTTAACACATTTGGTATTTTTTACGGAACAAAAAATTTTGGATGAAAAATTTGCAGATTTGATCCCATAATTAAAGATTACGCAAATTTAGCCCACATATTTTATGGCCGATAAATTTACCCCACAATTCACAAGTTTGAAGCATTTCAGTCCCAATTGTAAATATAGTTAAATATTTAATCCTATTTAATAAATTCTATATATTATTATTAAATATCTTAAACTAATTAAACTTTATATATAATATATATAAAATAAAGAATATTTTATATAAAATCTAAAAAATAAATACCAATTAAATTTATTAGACTTTATAAATTTCAAAAATAAATCTTTTAAACTAATTAGATTTTACATATAATATATAAATTAAATAATATTTAATATAAAATCTGAAAAATAAATCTTTTTAAAATTACATAAATATTAATAATCCTATTTAATAAATTTTATATATCATTATTATAATTAAAAATAAAAATAAATTTAAAAAAATACAAAACCTAGCGGCCTGGGTTCCATCTTGGGGTGTGGGTGGGTGATGGCTAGGGTTTTGTATTTTTTTTTATTATAATAATGATATATAAAATTTATTAAATAAGATTATTAATATTTATGTAATTTTAAAAATATTTCTTCATCAGACTTAAGATTAAATATTATTTAATCTATATATATTATATGTAAAATCTAACTAGTTTAAAGTATTTTTTTGAAATTTAAAAAATCTAATAAGTTTAACTGATATTTTTTTTTTGATTTTATATAAAATATTATTTAATTTATATATATTATATATAAAATCTAATTAGTTTAAGAGATTTAATAATAAATATATGAAATTTATTAAATAAGATTAATAATTTAACTATTTGTGATTGGGACTGAAATGCTTCAAACTTGTGCATTATGGGGTAAATTTGCCGGCCAAAAAATAACTGTGGGAAACTTTGCCAGCAATCTTAAATTATGGGACCAATTCTGCAAAATTTTCATCAATTTTTCGCCCAAAATTGAAAGTTCTGTCAAAAAATTTACGAAAGTACCAAATGTGTTAAGCACCGTTAACTTTTGATATGAAATATATTGGATTTGTAACTTATGGTTTCGTATGTAACCTTAAATTAAGGTCTCTTATGGTACCAAAAGTGAAATTATCTCTTCCTCTCCCCAAAAATTTCTCTACTCTTCTTCTCGTTTTTAACTGCAAGAATGAGCTATCCAAGTTACATAGTAACTCTTCTTCTCCAAAGACTTCTCCATTCTTCCCCAATTTGATATATATTTTGTTCTTGTTCCCCATTTTATTTTGTAAGAATCAGAAGACCCAACTCGCTCGAATTTTTTTTGAGGTTAGTCGATGTTCGTTTTGTGTAACAAGTAGAAAACTTAGTATTGAATGTGATAGAGTTGAGATTATGTAATTTTTTTTTTCATTTTTCGATTTTATTGTGAATTGTGTTTGCTTTAAAGAAGTGGAATTGTGATTGAGATTTTGGTTTGATTTTGAATTCATTTGTTGTTGTTCTTGAGCCACTCTTAAAGTAGTGAACAAAAATTAAAATGAACACCAACACGCACACTGGTTGTGGGGAGTGATGCTTAAATGTTTATTTGGTGTATTCTGCAACCAATTTTTTTTGAGGAATTTTGGGAAGAGAGCTAAAAACATGGAAATTAATTGATGCGGTCATTGCGGTGTAAGAAAAGTGTTGTTCTATAAAAAATAATTAATGGGTTGTAAGAAACATGAAAAATTAAATAATGAAAATAAAAATACTTTACTGAACTTAGGTTCATGAAATAGCAAATTTCATAATATAGTTTAGTACACTATTGTATGTTCTATAGCACGTTAATTATAGCAAAAACTCCCCTAAATTACTATTGAAAAATGTGAGTTTTGTTTTAATAATTTAATATTTTTAGGAAAAAAGATGGATTTGAAAAATGAAAAATTATTTTCTTTGAATGAGAGGAATTCAGACAGTGATAATAATTCAAGCCCGCAAGATAAAGTAGACTTGAACTTTGATTATATTGATAGTGAGCCAATCATTGAACCAATTGTGTCATCAATTTTTAAGTCTCCTAATGAAGCTGAAGCTTTCTATGTCGAATACGCTAGAATAAAAGGTTTTGATGTCCGAAAGTATCATAAAAAGACAATTAAAGAGAGAGATGTAAAGACTATCGAGTTTGTATATAATAGACAAGGATTTCGTAAGGCACGTACATGAGGAAGTAAATTTATTCAAAGATCTAAAGATGAAGCCAAGTGTGGATGTAAAGCTCGTTGTCGAATAGCATATGATAGTAAGGATGATATATACAAGGTCACCTATTTTGAAGCTAATCACAACCATCCATTGGAGACACTAACTACGACCCATCGTTTGAAATGTAACGTACTTTATTGACAATCTAAAGTATAATATTTTTTTATAGTTTCATAAATGCTGTGAATTTTATCATAATTATCCTAGTGTGATTTAAAGAGAGAAATATTTATATGCAGGTATATGAAACCAATCCATAAGGCTCTGTTGACTCGGATGAACGATGTTGGCCTTATGACTTGTAGAATAATGGGTTGGTTAGAGTACATGGAAGATGGCTCGGGAAAGTTATCTTTCACAAGGAAGGACGGATATAATTTCTTTTACTAAGGATAAAATGAAACTCGTTAGGTATGGTGATGTGAACACTGCCCTTTCCTTCCTTGAAGGCTTGCAAGTAAACAATTAAGATTTCATATTCAATTACACAATCGACGAAAGTGATAACTAATTGACCCGGCTATTTTGGGCGGATGGATTTTGTAGGACTAAATATAGACTATTTGGTGATGTACTCTTATTTGATAGCACCTACAAAACCAACAATTACAAGTTTCCATTGGTGATCCTCTCTGGAGTTGATAATCACCTAAGAACTTGCATTTTTTGAGCTGCCATAATCTACAATGAAAATATTAGGGTCTATTTGGAAGAGTTTTGACTCGATTTCGTGGGTTTCAATTTTAAAAAAATGGTTTGGGTAGTTTCGATGAAACATTTGAGACTTCATTTGGATGGGTTTTGGCTATTGGATTTTGTGGTTTGAATAAGTTGAAACCCCACTTGGATTGAGTTTGGATGTTGGGGTTTACGGAAAAAAGTAGGTGGTAGGTGTCAAATCAATGTCTTTTTTAGTGAGATTTGGGGGAAACAATAGGTGGTAGGTGTCAAATCAATGTTTTATAGGTTTGAAGAGTTTGAGTGTGAGTTTCTGAATAGGTTTGTGATGGTTTAATTGGTTTGACGAAAACTCATTTGAAAGGGTTTTGGCCCGGTCTCGCACATTTTGGGAAGCTATGGATTGTGAAGATCCAATATCAATTTTGACCGGCCAAGATGCGGTGATGCATCACGCTATTGAAAAGGAGTTTCCTCACGTAAAACACAGGCTTTGTAGCTGGCACTTGCAAAAGAATTGTAGACTGAAACTCCGGTTACCAGATTTTTGCAATTCTTTTGCAAGTTTCTTGAAGAAGAATATTTCCATTGAAGAATTTGAGGTTAAATGGCGTGAGTTGATTGAAAAGCACTGGGTATCACAACAACATTGGATTCAAGAAACACCTGCTAAGAGGGAACTTTGGAATAGGACCCACTTTCGAGGTCATTTTTTCAGAATGAGGAGGAGCACCCAACGAGCTGAGGCTTTTAATCCTTCTGTGAATGATCGGGGTGCTACACATGGATTCAAAATAACCCATTTTTTAAAGCATTAATGTGCATGGCTTTCCAAAATTAGAGCTAATTTTAAAATTGATCAAGTCTTTTTCCCAATCATCAGATCTTCGATCTTTGATTCCAACTACACCTGTAAGTTTTCAAAAGTATGCTGCATCTATATGCACTAAATACGTATTCTTGATAGTTGAGCATGAAATATTTAAAGTGCAAGAATTGATGGTTAAGAATAACAAAACATTGATGATCGACAGTTTGTTATCACCTTCGTTGAATATGGCAATAGTAGACGGCGTTTTGTAGAGATTATTTGGGAATCAGAAAAGTTTGAATTTGATTGTCTAATGCTGGAGTCTGACTGGATACATTGTCGTCATCTTTTTGCTGCATTGTTAAATTTAAGTGAAATTCCTAGCCCTTTCATACATAAGAGATGGACAGTTGAAATAGAGCGGTCATTGCTATTAAACTTTCCTAATACTTTACATTGACAGGATCCCCAAAGCTCGAGGTTTAGGATGATTTACAAAGAATTTGTGCATTGTTGTACCGTGTTTTCCGAGATCGTAAATGCAACTGATCATTTTGTCAATCGAATGCGCGAAGTTGCAAAAGATTGTAAAGAAGAATTTCTTATTAGTCCCAAGTCAGTTAAAAAAAAAGATAATGAGTTTGTGAGGTTTGAAGGTATCAGGAATCCACCTAAAGTAGGTCGTAATGAATTTGTCTGTGATCCGTTGAAGAGGAAGTCAATAGGAGCACCTAAATCGCATATGCAACGTTATGGTATTTGTCGGTAAGTGAATATTTTCCTTAAATTTATAGAAGTTTTAATCTTGTATGGTTATTGTTTACCGTTTCATTTAAAAAAATCGATTTATTTTTTTAAATAAGACATCATGCAGGGAACAAGGTCATAAATCTGCCACATGCCAGAATAAACTTAACAAGGACATTGGCGATGGTGGACATGCAATGGAAGATGATAACCTTGGCAATCAGTCAAGTCGCAATGTTTGATTTTGATAATTTGATCATACGATGATTTATGTTTTGGTGATGTTGTTGTCAAATTTGTTGACGCATTTGTTAGATGAGAATCTTGTTATAATTGTTATTACGTTGGTTATTTTATTGTTGTGGATTACTAGGTGCGGTTAGTAGGGTGAAACTTATTATTTTATTTTCTATTATTTATTATTTACGTTTGTGCTTATATATAACAAATGTATCGTGTTATTTTTCTACGTGGATTGCATTATAAGTATGGTTCAAATTCAAATTTAGCATATATGAATTTGTGAATGGTGTACTTATAAAGGGATTTATATCATAACATAATATTTGGACAAAATTACCTACATATTCTTGATATTTTTATATGTTTGTCGCACAACTCTTATATTTTTTGTAACATTCCAAAACACATATCAATTTAGTAATGTTTAACCCTCCTTCAACAACCAGGACAGTGGCTTCGATTAAAAGTTTCATAAGGGACGCCATCCCTTTGAAGTTCTTTGTCTCAATACATTTGAGTTGCACGACTTTTAGAGTGTTCACTAGCACTCTTGGCATTGATAGAAAAAGAGCATGAATTCTTGCCATATAATTTAAATTACTAGCTATCTTTATGTTTGCAATTTACCCCTTAAATATAAAGTAACCAGTTATCCCCACTATGTTTTTAAGGAGCAATTCAACCCCTATATATTGAGTGGTCATGAATAGTTGTGTTTTATTGGAAGGTGTATATTTGTAAATTTATACTTTTTGAGTGTTTAATCATGTTATGGATGCAATTCAAGCTCAAAGGGGTGTAAAGTGCAATTACTATAAGGGCCCGTTTGGTTTCTCGGACCAAACTAGACAAGATTGTGGGCCTTTATCCGATCTGGGGTGACAAATGCCTAATTGAGGTATGGGTCTCCCTTTTGGATCAAGTGTTTGGTTGTTATTTTTGGCCAAAGACTCATTTTCACGACCCATTTCTCTAAAGGTTCAGCATTGGAGTAATGACAAATTTGCCCCTAAAACTTCCTCACAATTAACCCAATTCAAAATCAGTTACTAGAGATGAATTTTAATATTTTCTCTCTCTTCTCACGCACACAGGCAAAGAAGACGTTGTTCATATCTGGGTTCTTATTCATACTCGCAATAATGCAAAAGGGTAAATAAACCAAAAATAAAATAACCCTCATCTAAGAAATTCACTTGGTTAGCAAGAAAAAAAAAGAACTTGAATTCAAAAGTCGTTTTGTTTGTCACCTGAACAAGATCCATAACAAAATCCATCAAAATATTTTTCAAGTTCTACTAAATAAGGATTTTCATGTACACTCTTTCATTTCTACCACTCTCATGTGGTAGGGGACTTAAAACTTGAAATACCAGATTCTCACATTTTCTTAAGTAGTTAGCATCTACAAAACTTCTCCACCCCCGACCAAAGCAACCCGAGTCGTCCTCCTATAATCAGTGTCCTTATAGCGATGCACTTTCATTTTCCATGTTCCTTGATACCTTTCTTCCACCCTCCTCACTGCCAATTTCTTCAAGTCTAGGCGTAGTGACATCCATACGCCCCGGAGGAATGTACTGCAACATTAACAACAAAAATTATGAAGTTTAGTTTGAAATTCAAGTAAATACTAAAGCACTCTATAAGACCCACGTTAAAATATATACCAGTCGTGGCAGGGTCTTCTTGCACAAGTTAGGGTCACTATGTTTCTTAATTGTTCTCTTCTAAAAACAAATAATTCTTTGAGGAGCTGTAGCATCATCACACCCCATGTCTTCATTGTTGTTGGTGTCATCATCATGATCTTCCATATAAGATTTCTCATCATATGCTTCTGCTAGAAAGTTGGTATATTGTACATCATCTTCATCATTATCATCGTCAACAACATCAACTTTAGTAGCAGTCTTCACAGATTTGCATTGGCACTGCAATCCTTAGTATTCTTCCTCAACTATTTCAACAACATGAAAACAATTAGTTGATGGAAATTTAATAAACAATCAGAACATTAAAAAACTATAAATTATTGATAAACACATCACATTGCACAAAGATTTTTCCATCTACCATGAAGGATGGCTCATGCTAAGAGTCTTGGTAAACTTCAATGATTTGTGATAATCAATCTGAATTAGGCATGATGTCTTCAATTTGTGTTCTTTTATGAAAGAAGCCTAACATTGTCCTTCCACTAAATATATGCGTTTGTATTTTTTGATCCCTATCTTCCAAATTCCGAGACGTGTCGAAATGTTGGCGAACGAGTCACTACGAATCTTTAAAAATGAGGTAATCAATCGAGAAATTCCTGCTTTAATGAATGAAGTTATGCCTAGCAATCAAAATAATATCAAAATGTAAAAGCTGGACTACTAACATGAATCTTACCAAAAAAATTAAAGGTATATGTTTTTTTTTAATAATAATTTGTACAATTTACTGTTTTTATCAGTATATACATGGAAGGGTTATTTAATTTTGTCATCAGTGGGTTTATATACATGTATATGGATAAAAAAAACTAAGTAGCTTTTATCTTGTAAATTATAACATCAAATAAGTGAAAATATCTTAATCACTATTGACATATTTTAGAAATAAAATTTAACTTAAAAAATAATTAAGAGCTTTTTGTTCTAATTTAGGATTGCTGACCCATCCTTCTAACATAACTTTCTTAACATGTGAAATTTCGTACTTGTAAGGACCTTTTGCTCGTATGATTTATATAATGCACGATTGTAATGTTAAAAATACAAGATCGGCGCCGAAAAAGCTTGAAATAACTTTTCAACAACACTAACAAACTCGTCAACAGTTTTAGGCGACTCCTTTTACTATAAGGATTGAATAGCACTAAAAAACTCAAGCTCTAAAATGTTCAAATCTGGAGAGCTTGGAGGTTGAAACATCAAACGAATATCAAATCCATCTCGTGTAGCTACCCGACAAAAAAATCACCATTATGATCGATATGTGTTCTTGGATTGTGTTGTTGAATAAATATTGGATACCTCGAATCCTCAAGACCATCTTTCCTTGCTCGCATGATTTATATAATGCACGATTGTAATGTTAAAAATACACGATTGGCGTCGAAAAAGCTTGAAATATCTTTTCAACAACACTAACAAACTCGTCAACAGTTTTAGGCGACTCCTTTTACTATAAGGATTGAATAGCACTAAAAAACTCAAGCTCTAAAATATTCAAATCTGGAGAGCTTGGAGGTTGAAACATCAAACGAATATCAAATCCATCTCGTGTAGCTACCCGACAAAAAAATCACCATTATGATCGATATGTGTTCTTGGATTGTGTTGTTGAATAAATATTGGATACCTCGAATCCTCAAGACCATCTTTCCTTGATAGCAGGTATGACTTTTTTCAATCAAGTATAATCTTATAACATCGTTTTTCACCGAGGGCACTGGTTTTGTCTCAAGCGTACCTCCAACTCTGTTGACACTGCTCCTTTTGGCCGGCTCATGTGTAACAAAAGGAAACACCCTAATTTTTTCAGAGAAAAGTTCTTTCCCTTGTGCATCAAACCTTGGACGAGCTGAAACAACTTAAAACATGTTTTTCAGTGAATTTTTTGCTTTTACAAGTGCGTAATTGATCTTCATCATCTTTTAACAAGTGGTAAATCTTTATTTTTGGTAATTATGAACCACGCCTCATCAACATGGACAATATTATACATCCCAATGAGAATCAGATCATGTGGTATGCTATTACCATCAAGCATTGATAAGTATAATTGCAATCAAGATATTTATTTTTTCTCCTATAAAAATTGTTTTATACATTTGAATGTCATCGTATTTCCCCCCGACTTTAGACATAAATAATGAGAAACATGAGATAGCTTGACATGATTGAAAATCTAACTACTTAACTATTTTAAGCTAGTTTGAGTACATAGTTCGAAGTGGACAACTAGTTTTTGCAAATTAAAAACTAGTTCTCCTTGATGCAATATCATAATAAAAATTTATAAAACAAACTAAACGGAATGAGGACATAACAAAAGACTTGAATTGAAAGCAAAATCTAAAGAAAATCATCCAACACATAAATAATATAAAAAATAAAATAAAATGGTACATATTTACAGCAGGGATGTTTGTAATCCCACTCCACTTGTTTATCATTTTCAAAACATGGATCACTATTTTAGTCTATCAAAAACTTATCCGTCGGAGATATTTCAACCAATAGAGAATTCAGACTGAGACTGAGGTCTGGAACTTCATGTGCAACGTCAACATTAAGATCATTATCAATATCCAAATGTGGCAACTTATAATTTACATTGATTTCAACAAATGGTATATCCATCTTATTAATCTTGAAAATCAAGTTAAATTAGCTTTTATAGAAGAATTTTAGTGGGAAATTACAAATATTTGAGAAAAACATAGAGAATAAATGAAATTTTTTGGAGGAATAACTGAAATTATTTTGGACTCATTGCAGATTACATGAATAATTAAGGGAGGTAATAGACTTTAGAGTGAAGTGAGAGAGAGAGAGAAAGAGAGAGAGAGAGAGAGAGTTTCTCACCTTGGAGAATGACGTGAAGATTCTATGCCATGTGTTGATGATATGGATATGGAAAATGTTATGCAGATGACATTTGCTTGTGTAGAAGATGCACAAACTTTTTATAATGCATATGCTAAAAGTATTGTTTTCAGCATTTGAAAAAGAGATGTAAGAAGAATGAGAGAATTAGTCATTGCAAGGGAATGGGTGTGTAGCAAGAACGGGTTTTGAGACCAAAAATCATTTAAGAGAGAAGAACCGAAGAGAGAGCCCAAGGCCTTTATAAGATGTGGTTGCAAAATACAATTTCACGTTTCATATGGCTAACTTTGTGAAAGAGCACAACCATGATTAAATAAACCAAGATTTTGTTATATTTCTTTACTCGCATAGGAATTTGAGAGATGGTGATATTGCGGAGTCATGTGCAGTGAGTAAAGGGAATTAGGAGAAACCAAATTATGTCATATTTCGTGAATAAAGTCAGTAGCTATTGAGATGTGAGGTTTACTATAAAGGACCTATACAATCACTTGAATAGAAAACAAAAATGTGACATTGTTGATGGAGATGCTGAAGCTGCATTAGCTTATCTGCATGCCGAGGAAGACGTTTATATGATGTTTGCTGTTGAATATGATGAAAATAGATTGTGTATATTATTATGATATGATTCAAAATCAAGATATGACTACAAACTTTTTAGTGATATTTTAGTGTTGGATTATAACCATTTCATGACAACGATAGTCACATGTGCTTTTTTGTTTGATGAATATGTAGAAACATGTAATTGAATATTTAGGACGTTATAAAGAACAAAAATCCCATCTCGGTTGTTACTGATGGTGACAAGGCTATTGATAAAGCAATTAAATATGTGATTCCAGAAGCGCTTCACAGGTTGTGTGTTGGCACTTGTAACACAATGTTGTTAAAAATATTCATAGTGCCGGAGTTACTCAAAATTTTGTTAAGTGCATCAGGAAAGAGTGTACGGAGAATGAATTTGATGATTATTGGAGAAATTTTGTTGCGAAGTTTCAACTTGAGAGTAATGATTGGATTAAATATACATACTCAATCAGAGAAAAATGGGCTATGACATATCTGAGAGGGCATTTCTTCGGTTGAATGAGCAGTACACAACGTTGCGAAGGAATGAATTTATTTTTGAAAAGCATGTTGATCAGGTAATCAAATTGTATGAGTTTGTCAGGTCATTTGAGTTGGCTATGGGTTGGCTAGGTCATTAAGGCTAAAAACTCAATTAAATTATCTAGAAGCTAATGCTGCAAATATTTTCACTTGTAAGGTAAACTACAATGTTCGAGAAGAAATAAAAAAAGGTTGTTGTGCATCGTTTACTCATTCCGAGAGAAATAAATTTAGTTGTACATATTTGATGATCGAGTAAGGAAAATCTTGAAGTTGGTATGTAACAATCAACTTCAACACTCAGAAGCTGCATTGCTCATGCTTGCAACAAGAAACTGTAGGGTGGCCATGTTCGCATTTATTTAATGTAATGAAAGCAGAATATATGAAGGTTATTCCATCAAGTTCTACAGGGGAAAGGTGGACGATAGAGGCTAAGGCTGAAGTATACAAGCCGTATCATGATGCAATTTTGGCTAATATAAAAAAACTAGCTTGTTATGGAACTTTGTACCAGTAGTGCCGAGAAATGTATTTCTATGCAACCCAAATTGATGAGGGCACAAAGAATTATCTCCTTTCATAGCCACAACGACGGGGAGAATGAAGTTGTTTTACATGAAGAATAAGAATAATAGTGTTGCATCTAAAGCACTACGAATTCTAAAGTTTATCGTTCATGATGTGCAAAATTTGAAAACAAAGGGGGACCATGCAACTTAAAATGGTTCTACATAAATACCAAAGTGCCACATAT
>JAYDYQ010001561.1:0-54383 GCA_034814905.1 Penstemon davidsonii
CTACAATACCGAACCATGTCATGCAATCAATGTGATTGCCAAGTGCAACTTGCTATCAGTTGGAGCGACTAGGAATTTTTTATGGGGTTCGGAACAAGGAAACAGGAAAATTCATCTGGTGGGGTGGAATAAGGTAACGAGAAGTAAACGAGAGGGGGGTTTGGGATTACGACCTACAAGGAAAGCGAATATATCTTTGCTCTCTAAAGTGGGATGGAGGACTGCTAATGGTGATAATGATCTATGGGGTGAGTCCTTTAGACGTAAATATCTAAAGAATGTCTCTTTATTAGACTACAAGATTAGAGGAGTGAATCGCATATTTTTAAAGGGATCGTAAAGAGCACAAGATCAGTGGAAAATTGCTTTCAATGGAAGATTGGTAATGGAAATAATATCTCCTATTGGCACGATAGATGGTTGGGGGAAGAACCTTTATGTAATTTTATTGAAGGTGAGATATTGGAGGAAGAGAAACTGTGGAAAGTTGAAGACATCATTGATGATGGGGGGCGGTGGAACCTTGCGAATATGAAGACAAAGATTACTACCATTGCCTTTGGGTTGATTTTGAATACTCATTTGCCATTAGACCTGACGGGTGAGGATAGGATGATATGGGGAGGCACAACTAACGGGAAATTCTCTTGCAAATCGACGTATCATAACATCTCCAATACAATGGATGGGAACACTATTGGAGATTGGTCTTGGATTTGGAAGGTAAATTGTTCTAACATGATTATCCATTTTGTTTGGTTATGCATGCACGATAGTATTGTTACAAATGTTTTGAGGACACACAGGAAACTTTCAGATTCTGATATGTGCCCAAGGTGTAATTCCCATCCCGAAACGATAACCCACGCTCTTAGGGGCTGCCCATGGTCCAAAAAAGTGTGGGAATTTATTATCTCTCCAACCCATTTTCTTAGATTTATGAATTGTGATGAGAATACTTGTCTGAAAGACAATCTTACAAGAATCAGATTTGACAACATTGTTGCTCCAAATGTTCCTTGGTACTTAATGTTTGCGGCTGCCCTTTGGGTTATCTGGAAATCTCTCAACAAAGCAGTGTTTGAAGGCAAAGTTGATCATATTCGGCAAGTTGTGAGTGCCTTGAAAACTACGGTTTTGGACTTGGAAAGAGCCTTCCCCGGGAAAGAAAAAAGGAAAACAAAAATGGAGAATACGGTGAAATGAAGGAAACCGGAAACTGGATGGTACAAAATAAATACTTATGGTAGTGTTTTGATGAACACAAAAAGTACAGCGGCGGGTGGGCTTATTAGGGATACAAATGGAGCTTGGGTGTTGGGTTTTACATGCAGCCTTGGTGAATCTACAATTACATCTGCCGAGTTGATGGCGGCTAGAGAAGGCCTTTGTTTAGCATGGGGAAGGAGATTTCAAAAAGTGGAACTTGAACTGAATTCCGAGGTGGTGATCACATTGATAAAAGATGCGGATACGACAACTCATCCCCTTGGAGGGATCATTGAAGATTGTAGAAGACTTTTCGGGATGTCGTGGGAGAGTAGGATAATGCATACGAAACGAAGTGGCAACGCGTGTGCGGAAGCTTTAGCCAAGATGGGTCACGAATCTGGGAATCCTCCCCTGAGACTCTTTTACAGCTGATTGATGGGGATATGTAATTTTTGTCTTTCCTTTTGTAACCAAAAAAAAAAAAATCCTTGGAACCTCATCATTTTATCATTCAGGACATGACATCTTTGGAGAGGATTGACAAGGGTGATCTAATAGATAGACTTTACATTCTACATCAACATGCTCCCTTTCATTTTGTCTCTTGTAATAAAATTAGTATAGACACGTGTCATAATAGATTAGGTCATCCTTCCATGGATAGACTTCATATCTTACATTTTGTACTTGATTTACCTCCTATGAATACATTGAATAAACATGTTTGTGAAATATGTCATTTATAGCAAAATTTTAAATCCGAGAGTATAAATAGACCAGGGACTGAAGATCGAAAAGAGACTTGCACAATTCAAGATCATATCTATAGAGCAAGATCCATCAGTTGAGTCGTCTGATCTTAAGCGAAGTCATCTGTTGACATAAAGAATTGTTGAAGAAAAAGATCAAACCTTTGTCTGTCTGAGTGACATTCAACTATAAATTGTGAGAAGTTTATATCCATCTTTGTGAGTGATATAACTTCGTAGAATATATATTCTTTGTGATATCCTATTGTGAGTTTGTTGCTTGGTCATTTGTTGTAAAAGCACAAGTGGTGGTGTACTAGTTACTTTGTGTTCTAGTATAGCCTAAATCTTAGTGATTTATAAGAGTGGACTAAGAGGATTTGTTCCTGTATACCACTATAAAATTCACGTGTTTGATTACTTGTTTTTAATTTGCATATATTTTCAGAAGTAAACAAACGTTTAAAAGACAAAGCTTTTAAAAGAGGAATTTATAAAACTGGGGTAAAACTTTGAAGAGAAACTTGTTTGAAAAACATACTTGCTAAAATCCGTTGCATACAAGTTTTGAAACTCTGAATGTATCTGAAATAGATAAGTGAAATCAGACTAGTGGTCGACTCTGCTGAATCTGCTAAATGCTAAATCAGCATAGTAGTCTCACGAGTAAAATCAGCTTACCCTGCTGACAGAAAATGTAGAGAAAAAACTTAAAAATATTGGAGGTCTATTCATCCCCCCCCCCCCCCTCTCTAGACCTCATATGACCACTTCTGGGACCAACAATGCACACGCGTTGCGCGTATTTAATTAATTAATGTTGAATTTTTTTCATACAATATGACGTACAAAAATATTATAATATAGGTATTAACAGAAAAATTGAACGTATCACAAAATTATATAAATAGAAATATTACTATAATTATAAAGTATTTACATAACTTTATTTTCTATATAATTCATTATGCAAATAAAAATGCAAGTAATCTAACATAGAGAATTTTTATTGTGGTTATATAGACAGGAATGTCTTTTAGTCTACTCTTCTAAATCACGAAGATTTAGGTTATACTATAAACACTTAGTAGATAGTACACTCTACTTGCGCTTTTACAACAAATGATAAAGCCACAAGTTCGCTATAGGAAATCACAAAGAAAACCTATACTCTGAAGTATTTTCACTCACTAAGATGGAAAACTACTTCTCACAACTTCCTCTTTTACAGAAATCACTAATATTTTTGATGTATACTTGTTTTTCTCGACTCAATCTGTTAACAGATGACTTCACTGTTAGTGTTCTGTTTTTGAGTATTTGAGACTTGAAGATTTGATCGTGAATTCTCTCAGTTGTAATTAAGTTGCTTCGTCTCTAACTCTTGAATCCAGAACTATTTATACTTGAGGATTTGAATTCTGTCCATTGAGAAATGACAGATTTTTTGATCTTCCTCGAGTATTGGTCCTTGTCTCAGAACGGCTTCTGCAACTGTTCAATGTACAGTTCTGCTGTACTTTCTGTTACGTCGCATTAAATGCACCTTGCTGATCCGAGGTTTCTCTTCAATCATTTGTCTTTAATACCCTCTTCTTACAGCATTTATTACACCAAGTGCATTTATTACCGCTGTAATAACTTTCTGATCACTTCCACTCTGCTGATGAACACTCTAATGATTCAAATCGAACATATCTGATTTGACTCTGCTGAAATCCACCAGTCGGATTCCGAACTCAGCATCAGATCAGTAGTCTTCTGGACCAAAATTTAACCTTCCGATTTTACTTGTCTTCTCGGTTAAACTTTTCAGAGGTTTGCTAAGCGTCTATTACTTAGCTGATGACTTTTGGAAATCATCAAAACCTCCCTTCACTTCTTCATCTTCATCCAACAACTTTTTCTTCATCTTCATCCAACAACTTTTAATATAACAAAGACTTTAAGTGATTGAAAAAAATTGGGGTATTACAATCTTCCCCTCTTTTGAGAAGTTTCGTCCTCAAAACTTAACGTATCTTTCACTTAAGAAGAAAGTGCCTAATTCATCGAGGCCATGAACAAATCTCTCTCTCTCTCTCTCTCTCTCTCTCTCTCTCTATATATATATATATATATATATATATATATATTATTAATATAAATCCTAGACGAACCAAGAGGACATGAATCCCTCCATTCATAATCTTATAATAAAAATATCGCGGAAGCATCGTCAATAATTCAATACAAACTTTCTCGGTACAAAGTATCTAACATCGTGACATCCTTAACAATACAAAAATGCTAAAATCAACTCTAAAGAATAAGTAAAAGTTTTTAACATCTAAGGATCTAGTGACTACCAATATTAATTTTAACATAAAGATAAGGTAGCTCCATTATGAAACTTAATATGTCGTCTGGTTCGACACCTTAGTTCCTCGAAAACTAAATGTCTGAAATATATAAAAACATTGCGAGGGGTGAGCCGCATACTCAATAAGCAGCTCAAGATACAATCTTCCGGATCCAACATGGGTTTACAAAAATAAAATAATTAAACATGCAAAAATATATTTAATATAATTTAACAAACATTTTTATGGAGACAATAACATATTTACAAAGATCAAACTGAATATTTTCAAAGATTAGTAAGCTCATAGACAGACCCTACGACCACTATTATAACCCATGGCACGGGTTGTTAGCATATGGATATCCACGGTAAAAAAACAAAAATATTCCAACTAATAAATAGTAGGAGGCCAAAACAAAAATATTCGGAACAAGTTCCTGTCGCTAACAAAAATCCCCCAAAGGGTCCCAAATCAAATGATGGTCGACCTGAGAGCTTATCAAAATAATTTTTTTCCTCCATGTATCAAAATCAAACAATATTTACATGCAACCAACAAAAAATATATTTTATGCCTGATCAAAGTTGTTCAAAACACAAATCATTTTCTTCTGTAGTTCAAACAAGAATTTAAGAATCACAACAATGAGATATAACTTTAAAAACATTTAAAAGATATTATAATACATAATAATATAAAGAAAATATGAATATAAAATTATAAAGAACTACTTACTACGTATCAAAAGACTTGAGATAATTTAAATGTCCAAAAATTATACCCTTGGGACATGATTGATTATTCAGTAATTATTTTATTTTTCTTCCACTCTAATAAATATAAAGAACGGCTTTATATGCTTATAAATACAAAACAATCCTAAGTCCACCATCTTCCTAAAGTAAAATGGTAACTTCATTTTTCCAGTTAATAAAAACTAGAGTTAAAATACAATTAGAGTTTCTATACTTTTAATATAAGAAAGACTTTAAGTGATAAAACAGAATTGGGGTATTACAATCTTCGTCCTCGAAACTTAACGTATTTTTCACTTAATCAGAAAGTGTCTAATTCTTCGAGGCCATGAACAATTCAGTCACTATATATATATATATATATATATATATATTAATATAAATTCCAAATGACAAAATCTAAGTTATGATATCACTCTGTCACGCCCCAAAATTTAAACGTTACTGGTCATGTCGTCACGACGAACCAAGACGACATGAAGCCCTCCATATGAGTCTATTCATAATCTTGAAATAAATATATAGCGGAAGCGTCATCAATAATTTAATATAAATTTTCTCTGTACAAAGCATCTAACATCGTGACAACCTAAACAATTACAAAATGTTAAAATCAACTCTAAAGAATAAGTAAAAGGTTTTAACATCTAAGGATCTAGTCACTACTAATATCAATGTTGACTTAAACGTAAAGTAGCTCCATTATGAAACTCAATATGTCGTCTGTGTTCGACACCTTAAATCCTCGAAAACTAAATCTCTGAAATTTATAAAAATATTGCGAGGGGTAAGCCGCATACTCAACAAACAAACAATCATTCCGGATCCAACATGGGTTTACAAAAATACAATAATTATACATGCGGCAATATATTTAATATAATTTAACACACAAATTCATGGAGTCAATAAACATATTTACAAATATCAAAATGAATATTTTCAAGGATTAGTAAGCTCACATACATACACTACAACCACTATTATAACCCATAGCACGGGCTGTTAGCATATGGATATCCATGGTCCAAAACAAAAATACTCCAACTGAAAAATAATTGGAGGCCAAAACAAAAATACTCGAAACTAGTTCATATCGCTAACTAAAATCCCCCAAAGGGGCCTAAAACAAGAACAAGTCGAATTGAGAGCTTATCAAAACAATTGTTTTCTCAATGCATTAAAATCAATCAAGGTTTACATGCAACTAATAAAAAATATATTTTATGCTTGATCCAAGTCGTTTAAAAATTCTCATTGTTGTTTATTTAAAAAAACAAATTGTTCTCTTCTTTAGTATAAACAAGAATTTAAGAATCAAAACAATGAGATGTATCTTTCAAAACATTTAAAAAGTACTATAATATATAATATTGTGAAGAAAATATTATGAATAGAAAAGTATCAAGAACTACTTACTTCATAACCAAAGACTTGAGATACTTTAATTGTCCCAAAACTATATCCCCGGGATTTAATTGATTATTCAGTAATTATTTTATTTTTCTTCCACTCTAATATATACAAATAAGGGATTTATACGCTTATACGAATAAAACAATCCTAAGTCCGCCAACTTCCTATAGAGAAAGGTTAACTTCATTATTCCATTTGAACAAAACTAGAGTTCTAATACAATTAAAGTTTAAGTGATAAAAAAAGAATTGGGATATTAAAATCTTCCTCTCTTTAAGATGTTTCGTCCTCAAAACTTAACATACCTTTCACTTAATAATAAATTGCCTAATTCATCGAGGCCATGAACAATTCAGTCACTATATATATATATAACTCACTTAACTCACTGAGATGACAAAACCTAGGCAATGATATCACTCTGTCAAGTTCCAAAATTTAAACGTTACTGGCTGTGTCGTCACGATGAACCAAGATGACATGAAGGCCTCCATATGAGTCTATTCATATTTTTGTAATAAAAATATCACGCAAGCGTCATCAATAATTCAATATAAATTTTGTCGGTACAAAGCATCTAACATCGTGACAACCTAAACAATTACAAAATGCTAAAATCAACTCTAAAGAATAAGTAGAAGGGTTTAACATCTATCTAGTCACTACTAATATCAATGTTGACTTAAAGGTAAAGTAGCTCCATTATGAAACTCAATATGTCGTTTGGTTCGAGGGGTAAGCCGCATACTCAACAAGATAGATGTTAAATCTATGAAATATATAAAAACATTGCGAGGGGTAAGCCGCATACTCAACAAGCAGTTCAAGATACAATCTTTTCGGATCCAACATGGTTTTACAAAAATACAATTATTATACATGCGACAATATATTTAATATAATTTAACAAACGATTTCATGGAGTCAATAAACATATTTACAAAGATCAAAATGAATATTTTCAAAGATTAGTAAGCTCATAGACAGACACTATAACCACTATTATAACCCATGGCACAGGCTATTAGCATATGGATATCCATGGTCCAAAACAAAAATACCCCAACTGGTAAACAATTGGAGGCCAAAACAAAAATACTCGGAACTAGTTCCTATCGCTAACCAAAATCCCCCAAAGGGGCCTAAAACAAGCGCAGGTCGAACTGAGAGTTTTTCAAAACAATTTTTCCTCAATGTATTAAAATTAAACAATCTTTACATGCAACAAACAAAATATATATTTTATAATTGATCCACGTCATTTAAAAATTCTCATTGTTGTTTAATATCAAAACACAAATTGTTTTCTTCTTTAGTATAAACAAGAATTTAAGAATCAAAACAATGAGATGTATCTTTCAAAACATTTAAAAAGTACTATAATATATAATATTGTGAAGAAAATATTATGAATAGAAAAGTATCAAGAACTACTTACTTCATAACCAAAGACTTGAGATACTTTAATTGTCCCAAAACTATATCCCCGGGATTTGATTGATTATTCAGTAATTATTTTATTTTTCTTCCACTCTAATATATACAAATAAGGGATTTATACGCTTATACGAATAAAACAATTCTAAGTCCGCCAACTTCCTATAGAGAAAGGTTAACTTCATTATTCCATTTGAACAAAACTAGAGTTCTAATACAATTAAAGTTTAAGTGATAAAAAAAGAACTGGGATATTAAAATCTTCCTCTCTTTAAGATGTTTCGTCCTCAAAACTTAACATATCTTTCACTTAATAATAAATTGCCTAATTCATCGAGGCCATGAACAATTCAGTCACTATATATATATATATATAACTCACTGAACTCACTGAGATGACAAAACCTAGGCAATGATATCACTCTGTCAAGTTCCAAAATTTAAACGTTACTGGTTGTGTCGTCACGATGAACCAAGATGACATGAAGGCCTCCATATGAGTCTATTCATATTTTTGTAATAAAAATATCATGCAAGCGTCATCAATAATTCAATATAAATTTTGTCGGTACAAAGCATCTAACATCGTGACAACCTAAACAATTACAAAATGCTAAAATCAACTCTAAAGAATAAGTAAAAGGGTTTAACATCTATCTAGTCACTACTAATATCAATGTTGACTTAAAGGTAAAGTAGCTCCATTATGAAACTCAATATGTCGTTTGGTTCGAGGGGTAAGCCGCATACTCAACAAGATAGATGTTAAATCTATGAAATATATAAAAACATTGCGAGGGGTAAGCCGCATACTCAACAAGCAGTTCAAGATACAGTCTTTTCGGATCCAACATGGTTTTACAAAAATACAATTATTATACATGCGACAATATATTTAATATAATTTAACAAACGATTTCATGGAGTCAATAAACATATTTACAAAGATCAAAATGAATATTTTCAAAGATTAGTAAGCTCATAGACAGACACTATAACCACTATTATAACCCATGGCACAGGCTATTAGCATATGGATATCCATGGTCCAAAACAAAAATACCCCAACTGGTAAACAATTGGAGGCCAAAACAAAAATACTCGGAACTAGTTCCTATCGCTAACCAAAATCCCCAAAGGGGCCTAAAACAAGCGCAGGTTGAACTGAGAGTTTTTCAAAACAATTTTTCCTCAATGTATTAAAATTAAACAATCTTTACATGCAACAAACAAAATATATATTTTATAATTGATCCACGTCGTTTAAAAATTCTCATTGTTGTTTAATATCAAATAAACAAATTGTTTTCTTCTTTAGTATAAACAAGAATTTAAGAATCACAACAATGAGATATATCATTCAAAACATTTAAAAAAATACTATAATATATAATATTGTAAAGAAAATATGAATAGAAAAGTATCAAGAACTATTTATATCGTAACCAAAGACTTGTGATACATTAATTGTCCAAAAACTATACCCTCGGGATTTGATTGATTATTCAGTAATTATTTAATTTTTCTTCCACTCTAATGTATATAAATAAGGGATTTATATGCTTATAAGTATAAAACAATCCTAATTCCGCCAACTTCCTAAAGTAAAAGGTTAACTTCATTCTTCCATTTGATAAAAACTAGAGTTCTAATACAATTAGACATTTTATACATTTAATATAACCAAGACTTTGAGTGATGAAAAAGAATTGGGATATTAGAATCTTCCCCTCTTCAAGAAGTTTCATCCCCAAAACTTAATGTATCTTTATAAGAAAATGCGTAATTCATCGAGGCCATGAACAATTCAGTCACTACATATATATATATATATATATATATATATATATATATATATATATGTATACATATATTAATATAACTCCATGAGATGACAAATCCTAGGCTATGATATCACTCTGTCGTGCCCCAAAATTTAAATGTGATTGGCCGTGTCGTCACGACGAACCAAGACTACACGAAGCCCTCCATATGAGTTTATTCATAATTTTGAAATAAAAATATTTCGGAAGCGTCGTCAATAATTCAATATAGATTTTCTCGGTACAAAGCATCTACCATCGTGACAACTTAAACAATTAAAAAATGCTAAAATCAACTCTAAAGAATAAGTAAAATGCTTTAACATCTAAGGATCTAGTCACTACTAATATCAATGTTGACTTAAAGGTAAATTAGCTCCATTATGAAACTCAATATGTTGTCTGGTTCGACCCCTTAGTTCTTCGAAAACTAAATCTCTGAAATATATAAAAACATTGCGAGGGGTAAGCCGCATACTCAACAAGTAGTTCAAGATACAATCTTACTGGATCCAACATGGGTTTACCAAAATACAATAATTATACATGCGGCAATATATTTAATTTAACACACGATTTCATAGAGTCAATAAACATATTTACAAAGATCAAAACAAAATTTTCAAGGATTAGTAAGCTTATAGACATACACTACTACCACTATTATAACCCATGGCACGGGCTGTTAGCATATGGATATCCATGGTCCAAAACAAAAATACTCCAACTGATAAACATTTGAAGGCCAAAACAAAAATACTCGAAACTAGTTCATATCGCTAACCAAAATCCCCAAAAGGGTCCTTAAACAAGAACAAGTCGAACTGAGAGCTTATCAAAACAATTTTTTTCTCAATGCATTAAAATCAATCAATCTTTACATGCAACTAACAAAAAATATATTTTATGCTTGATCTAAGTCGTTTAAAAATTCTCATTGTTGTTTAATTTTAAAATGCAAATCGTTTTCTTCTTTAGTTTAAACAAGAATTTAAGAATCACAACAATGAGATATATCTTTCAAAACATTTAAAAAAAATACTATAATATATAATATTGTGAAGAAAATATGAATATAAAAGTATCAAGAACTACTTACTTCGTAACCAAAGACTTGAGATACTTTAACTGTCCAAAAACTATAACCTCAGGATTTGATTGATTATTCAGTAATTATTTTATTTTTCTTCCACAAATAAGGGATTTATATGCTTATAAGTACAAAACAATCCTAAGTCCGCCAACTTCCTAAAGTAATAGGTTAACTTCATTCTTCCATTTGATAAAAACTAGAGTTCTAATACAATTAGACATTTTATATATTTAATATAACAAAGACTTTAAGTGATAAAAAAGAATTAGGATATTATAATCTTCGCCTCTTCAAGAAGTTTCGTCCCCAAACTTAATGTATCTTTATAAGAAAATGTCTAATTCATCGAGGCCATGAACAATTCAGTCACTACATATATATATATATATACTAGGCAGGAAGCACCGCGCAAGGCGCGGTGTCGGGTGCCCACTACAGGTGCTGTATGTAAAGATAAACAAAAAAAAAAAAGGATGTCCAAAATACTCTGTACATAAACTGAACAAAGTTAACAGTCGAGGACATTTCTTTTTTTCATTCCTCTTCCTCGTGGATGCTTCTGTGGCTAACTTGGTAGATGTGATCATATGAATCTTCTTTCTTCGACATTTCCTGGATGATTTTCAGCGGTTCTTCCTTGTTGATTTTGTTGAAGACTCTTGGTACAGCGCAAGGTAGTGCATCGATTAGGTGGCATTGTGGATTAAGCCGTATGAACTGCTCTTGTGCGTAGATCGGCATTTTATACGTCCCCGATGCCATGAGAAGATCAAATATATGTTGTATGTTCTCGTTGTTGCTTATTGTTCGCAAGCTATCAGCAAACTCTCCATTCGGTACGCGGTACCAAAGCCCTTCCGGTATGTATTTTCCCAATTTATAAATAACATAAACCAAATGTTTAAGCTTGAATTTTGTGGAGTCTATGTTCATTAGTATAGCACCAGGGTCAGCCGAATACCTTATTCCTCCTCCAGCGCGGCTAAAAAAGCGACCTTCGTAGTATAGATAAAGTTCACATTTGTTTGCTCTCTTTCTTGTCTGCATAGATAGATTATACTCATAATTTTTGTTTATAAATCAGTAAGTAAATGTACCTGAGACTCATTGTACACATAGGTTCTTGGTTTGAATCCTCTCTCTTGCTACATGTATAAAATAGATAGTTAGAAATGTATTTAATTGGAAATTATAAGACAATTATGTGCCTTACCTGCATGGCTACTGTGCAGTAGTATTTCTTTGATGAATCTCTTAGTAAAAATATTTAATATAAGGTAATGATATGCAATGTTAATATAATAAACTGTAGGCAGTTTTAATTAATATGAACTAATGAAGAGGCCACTATATAATGATTCATGCGTATTGGTAAATGTTAGTTTACAATTACAAATGATAAAAGGAGAGGTAAGCAATAATATTAATGCATAAGATTTAAATTGATAAACCCCTCATGTTTAAGTAATTTTATAAACGGGAGTATCCTACTAAATGAGGAAAAAAGTTGATTCGACAGAGTACACCGAAATATTTAAAATAGAGTTCCCCGGAGAATGAACTCCGAGAGGTTTGAGTTTAGATTACTATGAGAAAATATGCTAAAGTAGTCAAAGTGAATTAGCACACGATAACGAAATTCGATATCTCTGATTTGTTGAATAAAACACCTATCCGCGTTTGAGTTCGGCCTGTAGTTCTGAATTAAGTGAATAAAGAATAAGCCTATTTGTTTCGGGTTCTAAGACCAGTAGTTCTAGCGGTTGACTCGGTTCTTTCAAATTGTTTCTCATTATTGAGAAACGGTAGCAAAGATAAATACGGGCTTGTTTTATAGTGACAGTAATTATTCGTTGTTGTTTCAAGGGCAACTATTTACTCTTCTAGATACCAAATGCATTAAACACACAATCTAATTATTATACTATATGTGTCTGTAACTGAATATTGCATGGCAAAAACTAAATTGAAGCTAGCTTTAACAATATCACATCCAAAACATTTATCAAGGACAAGGGGGAAAAGGCAAACCTTATTCATATGCAAATAATACAAATAAATGTATTTCAACAGAATACAAAAAAAAAATTTACACAAATGGATGATGCCAAAATTATCTACGATTGGACTCCCGTATTTCGATTAAATGTGATTTTAAATATCTAAGTCACAATACCTAAAATCTAAAATATACATTTACAAATGAATTAATCCAGAAAAAATAAGTCACCAAGCGTAACATGCAGAAGAACTTAGTACTACAATATCTATAAATAGGTATTAATTTTTCCATAAAATCAACTAACCGTTCACACAGGAAGGCTGATGTATAAAAAAAATTGAAACCTTTACCTTGGATTATAATCACTCTATGTTCACATTCCTGTAGCAACGAGCAATTTTTTTTTTCTGGAATCTGTAAGAACAACAAGAAAAAATTTCATTTATGATTTTTAAGCATAAGATACATTGATGTTGCCATACCTGTATTTTGCTTTTGGTTTGAGAAGATCAAGAGTCGTAGAAGATGTGAGATAAATTGTCCTTAACAAGGATACTACTCTCACCTGTATAAAAGTTTATAAAAGTAAAAAATTTATGTAGGGCAAGTAAATGACGAAGAAAATATACAGTAGAAATGTACGTGATTAACCTGAGAAGATGTTCTTTGCAACAAAATGATCAAATGCTTTTTCTACACCACTTGTACCCGTATTTTCCGGTTTTTTCGTTCATAAGAGCTGTATTTTCGTCGGTTTCCTTAATCTGCAAATTTGTAACTGTGTACTGCTGTTTCAGCGTTCCACCAACTTGGCTATCTTTTCTTTTAACTTTCATGAAGAATGTTTTGCCGAATAATTTACCATTTATCCAATCAGCAGTTACTTCGTTACCCTGCAACATCAAATTTGTAGAAACTTTAGATTCACATTATCACACACGAGCTAAAATGTTATCAATAGTAAATACAATATTGACACTGACCGCATTAATTAATTTGAGGCACATTTCAACATCCATCTGCATAATCATAATTACAGGTGGGCCAAATACTACGACATCAAGCGATCCTGTAGTATCGTATATACTGATATGAATCCGTTCCCTACAACAGTTCAAATTGTAGGTAAGTTACAGCATACAAATGAAACATGATTTATAACATAAACCCACTCAATATATATTACAAAAACTTGGGTTTTTCTTTGGTCATTTGTCCACACATCGCACAGGTATATTCATATTCATAGGCAGCATCAACAGCACAAAAACACTTTCCACAAGCTATGTAATAGTATTTCTGTTCGGAGTTTGTGACCAATGCATTTACTTCAGCAGTAAACCTATTTGTCTGTAACACGAAAAAAAAAGGGTACGTTATTTACGAATAAAATAAATGAGGACAGATACATTACTTTCTATCTAAACAATAGCCGATACAAATAAGAGATATAACAGCATGGAAGGAAATTTCAGGAAAAAGGCTAAACCAGCACTACCTTTTCAGTGGATACGACATCAGCAATTGTAGATATATGATCAGTTAAGAAAGGGGCAGACGATTCAATTCGGGCAAGATAGTTTTTGGCAGTTATGGCATCAACAATGAATCTCAGATTAGCATACCTCCTAAGAAATTTGGTTAAATCATTCCATACAGATTAAGTAAGGAATATGAATTTTAAAAAGTTATATAACCAAACCCATTCATACCAAATTTTAAGGTCGTGCACTTCGGGAATTTGAGGATCAATTTCAACCACAGTCGATGCAGTAGGTCCTAGAGAACCATCTATACAAATAAATAAAAATATATAGATTACCATTGATCATATAAAAAAAAATTGTATTCAGCATCATATATAATATTCTATACCACGGTGTGAGGAAATCATCAACTGTGTTGCCCTTATTATTGGCATCGTATCAGTACACTTATCGATCAGTTCACCCTCAGCCACGGCAACAACATTCCACAAAGTAAGCACAACCACTTTTTTCCTTTTGCATTATTCATACAAATATACAACAGCCATGAACATTTTTAATCCATATATAAATATAAGTCATGAAAAAAGAGTAAAAAGCATATTTATATTGTACTCACTCTTGATTAAGGATCGCAAACTCGCGTAACTTTGCATCTTTATCATTCAAAATGAACGATCGTAGTTCCCCTTTTTGAATCACAATGGCAACCACATCTAAATTTAAAATTTCACGCAAACATTTGAAGCGTAAGATACCACAAAATAACTCTAACAAAACAATCATAATGAAAACAATGATTACCTATTAAAACTTTTTGTCCTACAAGAGATTTCAGATCCACAATAGATGTATATTCAATTTTCACCAACGATCTAGAAAGCCCAAACTCTAGGTCTGGATTACAAGCAGTCTTTGAATTGATTATCCACTGGTAAGGATATCCATATTTGTCATACTTGTCTTCCATTTTAGATACTGTTGCATTGGAAATTGTGTAAGTTTTGTGTAAACAAAACATGTCCTTGAACTTTTCAATATCTGGATCAAATATTGTGGCTGAAATTTTCTGACCCTGTTTCAGTACATGTAAAAAAATTAAAATAAAAATAAAGCATAAGACAACAAAATTCGCAAAATAACTGAACTAAGTTGCCGAATGTATTAATTTACCGTTTCATCTATCAAAAGGAGACGCTGGTATCGTTTCGTTCCTCTTGCAGGCAACCGGGGCTGTGTTTTAGCCTCAATCATTACTCTCACAGCACATAACTTCGTATGTTTAGTAACATCCACGATATGTAACATCTGAGTAGTCATTTTACTGCAAAGGGAATAAATCACGACAATATCAATGAACTGAATATTAGAATCATAAGAATAAACCAATACATAACTCGAAACTCTTAATAATCTACGACCACACTAAAGATGGAATACACGAATCATACATTAAAATATCACATTAAATATGTAGAGTTACAAAAATAAAAAAAATCCAAAACATAACATATTCTACATTGCAAAAGGAAACAAATTACACATTATAAATTTGCAATTAAAACCCATGAATTTTTTTTTTTTTTTTTATAATCCTGACCATACTATGAATACAGGCATACAGAAAACAACGCACACAAAAGATCAAATAAGTAAACACGCCCTTAACGAAAAAATTATGGCATGGCATAATAAATATGGCAGAACGATAAAATTTACAGATAATACACCTTGTGCCAATAAAAAAACCTCTCCATATACAATATTTTTAGTATAATCTATAGGAGCATTCTTTTAAAAGGAATGGGGCATTTTAGCTGGTCAGACGATTCTATAGGAATTCGCGGAATAAACACATAGTTGCCCTTAAAATCACCCGTGGCTATCTCAGCCCCAATGAAATTGTCAGCCAATTCTTTACAAATTAAACGTGTTCCATTACACAATCCTTGTATAGGATTTAAATTTCGCAACAGCATAATAGGACAATTCCTTTTTAGCTTTAACAAATGAGACGGTAAACCACTGGCAGAAACACAATTCAAAAAGTCCTCATATTCAAGCCTGTTGCATGTAATCATTCGCTCGATTATAACTCAAGTATTCCTTAATTTCTCCAGGAAACATGTCCATGAGTAAATCATTCAATTCAGAGACGCATAAATTTTTCGGCGTCAAAATTGCTCGGTCAATACAGGAAATTGGATCCAACATGTACTGATGAAGAGATGGAAAAACGGTATCTATTAATCTGTTCAGAGAGGTGTATGTGTCAGTGAAAGGCATTAATATATGAGCTGGAATGCGAATGTTGTCATAAAAAATATACGGAACCTCACCTTTACCAACACTCAAAATGAATGCTGTAAAATCAGGATCTTCCCTAGATCGCATTTTCTCATGTAATGTAAATCTAGTTACTTTACGCCACAGCGATGAGCTGACAAAACTGGCGCCAATCATGGATTCTCGAGAACCACGAACAGCAATAGGAAGAGTTTGCCTGAAATCACCCCCAAACAACACAATCTTATCACCAAAAAATTTCTTCGACTCGCAAAAATCGATCAACAGTTTATCCAAGGACTCTATGGAGAATCGGTTCGCCATTGAAGCATCATCCCATATAATTAGTTTTACCTCGATAATCATCCTTGCAAGGCTACTCTGCTTACTTATCTTACCAGCAGATTTATCCTCTGGATCAAAAGGCAGTTTGAACCGGAAATGAGGTGTTCGACCACCTGGAAGTAAAGAGGCTGCAACACCAGAACTCGCAACAGAAAGCTATACAACCCCTCGATCGAACATATGCCAGTAAAGCTCTGTACAAAAAAGTTTTCCCAGTACCTCCAAGACCATCCAAAAAAAATACACCACTTCCATTAGAATCTATCTTCGACACAATACTGTCGTACACCATTTTTTGTCCCACATTCAATTTTCTAAACAAGTGCAAATCCTCTACCGAAACCTTCATAGATAATTCATTCTCATAATCCTTACTATATCTATCCTTGTGCGCCGAATAATCAATAGGAAATATAATCGGGAAATCACGAATGCATTTCTCCATCGAAGTTAACACAATATCGATCGCCGCTATAGTTTTCCGCATAACCTCGGCATCTGTTAAACACCCAAGCTTAGTAAAATCCTCCGATAAAGAATCATAATATTTATCCCACAAAGACTGAGGATCACCAACTATGCCATACACAAGCAGCATTGCAAAAAGCACCCGAAAAGAATACGGCATTTGGTATAAAACCGCCTCTCCCAAACAACTATCTACATATTCATCTTATTGCAATAATCCCCTACAAACAGTAGCCTCTCGAAATGTACCATATTTAAGTCCTCCATCACTCATTAAATCATCGAATGAAGTAGGCCCTCGAACATTATTCAATAGAAGCCTTTCAAAATATCTTTCTCCCTCCATTGGCCCAACTGTACAAAGACGACCCACAACGTTTTTTTTTTCGGAGTTTCCATTTTTGCTTTACGGATTCTCAAACAAAGAATTCAGGGAAATTCTTGTACAGCAACTGCATTTTTTTAGCATCCGAGTCCGAATTATTCATAAGAAAAAATTCAGTTAGCATGGTCATCGAAGATAAAGGATTATCAAGCGAATGTTGTAGAGATCGATCCATGCCAAAACGTAAGGGTTGATGATTCGGTAAATGAACCGGCAGCACAATAACAGAAGGGTACATCTCGCTCATTGCAAACCCAAATATTTTCCAAAATGCTTCGGGAGCACAAATATACCTACCATCTTGGTATTCCTGAATCTCATCATGTGCACCAACCGGCCCATCAGAAACAACATCATATGCCAGCCTAGCATGACCCTTGTAAATATATTTATAAAGATACTTAATCAGTTTCATGTCCGCACATATCTCCACATTCACATGACAGTCCAGTTTAACCAATAAATGTGGACAATAAGGTACAACGGATCTATTGTCCAGTCTAACATTTCGATAAACAACCGACCGGTCATCATCCCTTAGAAGATATATTGGATATGAATTTGGAGCATTACACGTACTGTCAGCAAACTCCTTTGGGTAGTAATTTTTACACTTACCATCACGCATGCAAACATTTGTTCTGTTAGATTCACCACAAGGCCCATGCATCATGTGCTTAGCAACGAGAGAACGCAGAAGTGGATGAGAAGCATCGCCCAACTCCGCACATATGATTATATCGTATACAGCAGGGTCCGTAATTTTATCACGAGGCGCCAAAATAATTACCCAATGAACATGAGGCAGACCTCGCTTTTGATACTCTACAGTATACGCATATGCAGCGACCTCACCAAACAACCTTTTCTTAACAACCTCATCCTTGAATTCCTCCAACTTAGCCTTGAACACGCGAGCAATTAAATCAGGTCTATCATCGGCTTTTTCAGACGGCAATAAATTGTCTAAAATTTCTGGCCAACAAGGATTACAAGTCATGGTTAAGAAGACGTCCGACTTTCCGTAACGCTGAACCAAAGCCATTGCATTCACATATCGCTTGCGCATATCACGTGGGCCACCAATGAAAGAAGAGGGCAGAACAATTCGCTGACCAACATTGGAAGGTGTGATATTGATGCCTATTTGAAGACTATCTACAATACCCTGGAAAGATTCGGTACGCATCTCTTTTTGAATCTGTTCGGAGCGATAATAATCAAGGCGTGAAGTCTCCAGCTTAATGTACATATCAATAATAAATTCATGGCCTAACCTCCCAGCATGCAAAAGATACGAGCTATCGTTATCACGTATTTGCGACTGGTAACAAGAGTACTCCCGGCAAGAAACGTTGAAGCGATTTCGATTGCTGCATTGCAGGCCTACATATATAATACAATAAAGGTAAGTACTGTATAATCGCAGACACAAAAAATAAATAGAAACCACAACTTTTTAAGAAAACAAAAATATTAACTAACTTGATTCCTCTGATGTAAGTAATTCCTCTGCCGTAGAATATTCAGACGCATGACAGAGAAGGGAAATCAGCCTCTTTCCATTTACGAAGATTGGTACGCCTCATGTCCGTATTTTTAGGTATGCCTGGATGCCAACCCGGCTCAACGTACGGGAATAACAACGGGTATTGCAGCGGATTATAACAGCTATAATAATAGTGAACCTTAAGACTACGACCTGCCTCGGTATAAACCCAAATATCTCGCTCCGAACCAGTACAACCATCGTCACCATCCCTCCAAACACCAGCAACCTCATCCACAGTAGGCACATTATGAGTTCTCTAATCCAAATTACAACCACTCTTTATAACAATGCGAGCGTGCTGTAAATTATCCCAAGACGACAACCGGTGGAAAAACTTGGTATATGGATTCCCTGACAATGCTCTGATCAGAAGATCCATTACATCACGACGTAAATCTTTATCTCCCAAAATAGCATTTTCTAAGCCGTCAGCAGTATCAAGAAAGAACAGCTGTAACAAGCACTTTGTATCCGGTCCACCATTAACAGGATTCATAAAATGGGAGACTTTCCCATGAACCTTGAGAGTATATATACCATTTTTAGCCCACCAAGAATCAGCCACAATTTTCATCCCAATGGAAGTAAAGGCAAAACCATGATTATAAGACCTACCCTTCCGACGAAATTCTTTTGCCATCACAGTATGAGGATCTGTGAACAGGAACATCAAAATAGGACACAAAACAATAGGAGATAGAGTGATCTGCCCACTCGCACAACAGAAACCAGGAACTTCACGGTAAAACCGATGAGCGCCACAAAACGAACAAGATTCTTGAGAAGGTAAAGTCCAAGAAACAAGCGGAATATTGCACAAACGCTCAAAACGATCGAGGGGGAATCGGGATGGAGTACCAGACGAGCGATTATTCACAGGAAAATCTGCACCAAAAAGGGAAAATATCATTAAAACCCAGCACGGAAAAAATTTAATACAAATAGAATAAAATAAAATATAAGCGCATCACATACTCAAGTCATGAACCAATAAATCAGAGGGTTCAGAGGACAATACAGGAGGTTCGGGAATGGTAGCATCTGACACCTGCACACCGGATGCAGAAGAAGAATTTTCATAAAGACGAGCAGCACGCAGCGTACCACGCTCAGACAACATTTTTTTTTCCAGGCTCAGCGAAGCATAACGCAACCGCGCTTTCTCATTCCGTGCCAGCCTAACACGATCTTTAGCATTTACTATACAAATAAGGGAAATACAATTAAATAATTATAGCAACGCGTACCAAAAAAAAATATTGGGAAGAAAAAAAAATTGGAGACGAACCGTATATTATCATAAATAGGAACAACCCTCCCAACAGAAATAGGAACATGCCTCCCAACAGTAGCTTCATATGCGGAAGACAACAAAGGTACGGATTCAGGGATATCATTTCTAACCAAGCCAGAAGATGCAGAGCAAGGAATGTTCAGAGAATCATGTTGCACCACCAAACCAGAGTTCACACGCTTATGCTCATCAGAAAACACCTCAGAACCACATCCAGCAATAGAAGCACAATACAAACACTGACAAACATCCATAAAACAACTACGAAGATTGCGAACACAAGTCTGCTGAACCTTGCCCTTCCCTTTATCCTCAGGTTCATATTTGTCAGGATAATCCATTAAAAAATTCACCCTCTCTCAATAGAAGAACAAGAACGATAAGAAAGAAACGCAAAAAAGAAGAACAGGGAAAAATGCAATAAAAAACAAAGGTACGCAAACAGATTATAAGAAACAAAGCAAAGACAATCAATAGTTTACATTAAAAACTCAAATATATTTTCAGCAATAAACAATCCAAAAATAAAGTAACAAAATAAAACAGAGAACAGAAGAACAACAAAACTATAATGCAACACAGTAACCAAACCAAATAGTAGAGGCACTAAAAAAATATACATCCATTACTAAGGGAAAAAAATATTTACACAGACGAATCTAACTCAATTATCAAAACAAACCTGAAATACGGTACGACAACCAAGGCAATAGCACAATATCCCGTCTGCAAATGACAACAAATCCATTAGAAATTTTAAGGAAGACACAAGTAGATCCATTATAAAATATAAGGAAGACATGAATACACGAATTACTCGACTTGGATACAAATAAAGACGGACCTTCAAACACAAGGAATAAATAGAACAGGTTCAAAAAGCTTAAAATAACCGAATCACTTTATATAAAATAAAGGCAAGGCGGTAAAATAAATTAAAATTTACATAAGAAATTACCTTAAAACACAAGAAACAACAGAGAGTCTGAGAAAGAAAAAATAAAAAGAACGAATTAATGAACTTGGATACAAATAAAGACGGACCTTCAAACACAAGGAATAAATAGAACAGGTTCGAAAAGCTTAAAATAACCGAAGCACTTTATACAAAATAAAGGCAAGGAGGTAAAAAAAATTAAAATTTACATAAGAAATGACCTTCAAACACAAGAAACAACAGAGAGGCTGAGAAATAAAAAATACAAAGAAAATCATTTCCCGATTCCAGGAATAATTAAAAGCAAGCAACGCACACAATAATAGAACAGGAAAAACCTAAGGAATGATTGAACGTAAGAAAAAATTAAATTGTACATAAGAAATTACCTTCAAACATAAGCAACAACAGAGAGCCTGAGAGAAAAAAAAAACAAATAAAATCAGCTTCCAGTTCAAGCAAGTAAAAATAAGAAACGCACACAATTATAGAACAGGAAGAACCTAAGGAATGCAATAGCTCAAAACAACCGAGATTTAAAATAAAACAAAAAAAACAGCTGACATGAGAAATAGATAGGCAAGCAGCTCAGGTGAGATATTTGTACGAAATGCGTGAGAAACTTAGAGAAGGAGGTTTACTTACAAAGTTGACAAGACAGGGAACGCAAATAAGCTATTAACCAATATTAAACCATTTCCTCAAAGATCCACAACAATATTAATATGTCCAAAATATATATATATATATATATGCAACTAATGTGAGGATTTCTAATAACTAACCTCGACATAACAGAAACAAAATTAATTTTTATACCCATGAACAATTAAAGAATTGAATTAAATCACAATATCAGGAAAATAAAATTTGTATAAGAAGCTCACACCTCATTTAATGAAATGCAGGCCATCATGAAAAATCTCGGGAGTAACCCAAGAATGCTCGTGCAATTGCAGGGAGAATGTTCTGTATAAACAGAAGCACACAGGAGAGAATTCAAGACGGATGCAATCCAATTTAGGAATGGAGGAATTTCAAATCGAATTTCTTATAAAGCTATATGGAGACGGCGTCGTTTCAAAGCAGATGGAGTCTTTGACTAAGAACAAAACGGCATCGTCTGTCAAAAAAATACAGCGCAAAAGAAAATTTAAATTCCTTACTGGGGCCCACAAGTGAAGTTCGACCATAAATAAAAAGGCCCAAATTAAATGGAAAGTAAAGCCGGCCAAAACACAATCCCAGCCAAAAATAGCGTAAACGGTGGCGTTTATTTAATAAACAGGGCAAAATAAAATGGAAATTCTATTTACATGTACTGTAGGAATAAGCATTGCTACTTCTTAGATATAATATATATATATAAATTAATATAACTCCATGAGATGACAAATCCTAGATTATGATATCACTCTGTCACGCCCCAAAATTTAAACGTTACTGGTTGTGTCGTCACGACGAACCAAGACGACATGAAGCCCTCCATAAGAGTCTATTCATAATTTTGAAATAAAAATATCGCGGAAGCGTCATCAATAATTCAATATAGATTTTCTCGGTACAAAGCATCTACCATCGTGACAACCTAAACAATTACAAAATGCTAAAATCAACTCTAAAGAATAAGTAAAATGCTTTAACATCTAAGGATCTAGTCACTACTAATATCAATGTTGACTTAACGGTAAATTAGCTCCATTATGAAACTCAATATGTTGTCTGGTTCGACCCCTTAGTTCTTCGAAAACTAAATCTCTGAAATATATAAAAACATTGCGAGGGGTAAGTCGCATACTCAACAAGCAGTTCAAGATACAATCTTTCTGAATCCAACATGGGTTTAAAAAAATACAATAATTATACATGCGGATATATATTTAATTTAACACACGATTTCATAGAGTCAATAAACATATTTACAAAGATCAAAACAAAAAATTTCAAGGATTAGTAAGCTTATAGACATACACTACTACCACTATTATAACCCATGGCACGGGTTGTTAGCATATGGATATCCATGGTCCAAAACAAAAATACTCCAACTGATAAGCAGTTAGAGGCCAAAACAAAAATATTAGGAACTAGTTCCTATCGCTAACCATAACCCCCCACAGGGGCCCTAAACAAACGCAGGTCGAACCGAGGACTTATCAAAACAATTTTTATCTCCATGTATCAAAATCAAACAATCTTTACATGCAACCAACAAAAACTATATTTTATGCTTGATCCAAGTCGTTCAAAAATTCTCATTGTTGTTTTATTTTAAAACACAAATCATTTTCTTCTTTAGTATAAACAAGAATTTAAGAATCACAACAATGAGATTTATCTTTCAAAACATTTAAAAAATACTATAATATATAATATTATGTAGAAAATATGAATAGAAAAGTATCAAGAACTACTTACTTCGTAACCAAAGACTTGAGAGATACTTTAATTGTCCAAAAACTATACCCTCGGGATTTGATTGATTATTCAGTAATTGTTGGATGAAGATGAAGAAGTGAAAGGAGGTTTTGATGATTTCCAAAAGTCATCAGCTAAGTAATGGAAGCTTAGCATACCTCTGAAAAGTTCAATAGAGAAGTCAAGTAAAATTATGAATTTTGGTCCAGAAGAATACTGATCTGATGCTGAGTTCGGAATCAGACTGGTGGATTTCAACATAGTCGAATCAGATGGGTTCGATTTGATTCAGCAGAGTGGATTCGATCAGCAGAGTGGAAGTAATCAGGAAGTCATTCCAACGGTAATAAATGCACTTGGCGTAATAAATGCTCAAAGAGAAGAGTATTAATGACAAATGATTGAAGAAAAACCTCATATCAGCAAGGTGCGTTAAATGCGACTGACAGATCCGTACAGCTGAGTGTACAGTGAACAGTTTCAGAAAGCCGTTTAAAAGGACAAGGACCAGTACTCGAGGAAGATCTGAAATATGTCTCTCCTCAACGGGCAGAATTCAAACCTCAAGTATAAATAGTTCGAGATTCAAGAGTTAGAGACAACACACAACGTTTGAGAGAGCAATTAAAGATCAAATTTTCTAAGTCTCAAAAACTCAAGAACAGAACACTATCAGCCGAGTCATCTGTTGACGAAGCCGAGTTGAAGAAACAAGCATTAACAAAATCTTAGTGATTTCTGTAAACAGTGATTGTTGTGAGAAGTGATTTTTCATCTTTGTGAGTGAAAATACTTCAGAGTATAGGTCTTCTTTGTGATTTCCTATGGCGAACTTGTGGCTTTATATCATTTGTTGTAAAAGCGCGAGTAGAGTGTACTATTTACTTTGTGTTCATAGTATAACCTAAATCTTCGTGATTTAGAAGAGTGGACTAAAAGACATCTTGTCTAAATAACCACTATAAAAATTCTTGTGTTGGTTTACTTGTTTTATTCTTGCATATTTTCATAAGTAATCAAACCTTGAGAAGCTAAAGATTTTAAAAGGAGTTTCAAAATTGGGGATAAAATCTTTAAGTAAGAAAAACTTGTTTGAAAAACACTTGACATAAATCCGCTGCATACAAGTTTCAAACTCTGATTTATATTTGAAACAGATAAGTAAAATCAGACTAGTGGAAAGATTGATTGATTTTTCAGTAATTATTTTATTTTACTTCCACTCTAATATATATAAACAAGGGCTTTATATGCTTGTAAGTAGAAAACAATCCTAAGTTCGCAACCTTCCTAAAATAAAAGGTTTACTTAATTCTTCCATTTGATAAGAACTAGAGTTCTAATACAATTAGAGTTTTTATACTTTTATTATAACAAAGACTTTAAGTGATAGAAAAGAATTGGAGTATTACAAGCTTCACCAGATGTTCATACCCGACCAACAAATAAGATGATACAGTATGTAGATAAGTAAGCTTAGATTAGCAGCCTAATTAATAATTTTAATATCTCATTAATTTAAAAAGCAAATATTTCCTTGTCTTCGTCCCAAAATATTTATATTTTATTACAGTCAATCTCGTTAAAAAAGTATAATTAATAATTTAATTAATTCGTTTCGTATAATTATTTGATAATATTATATAACACCACATTTAATAATATTTAAAGGTTTAAAATATTATAAATATAAAACATTAAACATGATAGTCACCTAAAATATTAAAAAATCTTATTCAAATGAAGCTAATATTGCAAAATTTTAAAAGTAACAAATTATTTAATGTAAATGCTTAATAGATAGAGAGGGTTCATAAAAGAAAAAGCAAAACGAATTAACATGGAAGGAGACCTTATGCATATGTTGTGCATGGATCACAATTTCCATTTTTTCCATTGAAATCATCGAAAAGTTTTTGTTTAGCTGACCGAAACATACAGTCGAAACAAAATTTTGATCCATGATCTTTGTATACAGTCCACTCAACATTTGTTGCATTCATTAGAATACAAATTTTATTCCTCTGTTTGCATAAAAATCGTTTGGCTAGCCTCGATTAAAATAAGACTAAAATTAAATGAAATAAATGAGTGTAAGGCGTGCCAATATCCGTGCATGTAGATATAAAGAAAAATAAATAAGGCAGAATCGATGGATTGATTCAAATGCCTCGATAAGACTCTAACTTCTAATCAACTGAATGTGCGGAGTAGGCAAACACTACCCCTAGTTCTTTTCAATGCATGTCTGGCCGGAAGACTTCACAATTTATGATAGTTTAATTGAAATGCCAAAATTTAATTAATTTCCAGCCAGTCAATGGCCTCTCGATACATTAGAAAGATTATGCAAAGAAAACGTCATCGAGTAGATTTAGCAATCCACACCGATCAATTGAAAATGATATCAAGGGACTTCATAAAAAGGATATTTAAAACTGTAAAATGACTTGAAAATAAATCAGAACCACTCGATAAAGCATGCAATAAAACGGCTGATTTTGGAACATAGTATTGGAGATTGATTTCAGAGACAATTTCAGACTGTTAAAATACCATATCGGGACATTTTATAGAAAACATATTTACTACTATAAAATGACTCGAAATCAATTTAAAACCATTTGATAAACATGTAAATAAAGAAATCAAAAGGAAAAGACATATTTCGGGTAACTCCCTAAAGTTTTTATGAAAACATCGTGCTGAAAGATTATACAAAGAATACACTGAAATCTAGCCTATTCTATTGATGAGGGCTATTTCGTATCTCACAAGATCGGGTTTTTTGACCTAATCAATATCGATCCGGAACTCTCTTATCCCGATCGATCTCCATTATTATCAACCAAGATCAGCAGAATTACATATCATGGCATCTCACGCCGATCTGCTTGGCCGACCTGATTATTCTGATCATGTCGTGGGCCGTACGCAGTCTCATATGGGCCCTAGGGTTCTATCACGAAGACATGTGTTAGGCTATAAATACCAGAATATTTAATGATAGAAGGACCTTTTTTGCATTCTACACAAATTCCCATATTATTAGATCAGTACTCTAGCTCGTTATTTCACTCCTTTTACATTTCTTTGTCTTGCGCCATACGTAGTAGCTTGGCCAGGCCGACATTACATTGTAATAGTGCTCAATATTACTTAATAAAGTATGAATTATCCCTATTATTATCTTACTTTACTCTATTTACTGTTTTTACTTGTTCCGACGAATTATGGTAAAATCATCTATTATCCCTATTACAATATTTAAATAATAATAAATTAAAAAAGTTCTTAATTTAGCAATGAATGTCATGAACTGATAACGTCTAATAAGCTCTTGATAGTTGTCAGGACTACATAAATCAGGACAACAATATCGTAACTTTGGTGACAGAAAACTACCAACCAAAGGATCACCCCACTCAGCAAATAAATGTCGAAAGGGTTCCAAAGGCATTTGTCGAGCATGTGGCTACTTATTTGAGCTGTTTATTGTTCTGATTCGCATATGTCCTCTTTGTATAGATTTCAGAGTCCTGGTGTGAGTCCACCTCTCCAGGAGAGCTGAAATAGTTAGTCTTCAAGTAGGAGTCTTCAACTGAGTTGTTTCTTGATTCTTGGAGTCTTAATCAGTTGGAACTCTTATATCTATATGTCAACTTGTGTTCACACTTGGATAGTTAACATCTCCAGCCAATTAAATGGCTTTGTTTGATTAGATAAGCTTGAGTTAGTTAGCAATCGTTGTAACTAATCAGCCCACGTGTAAAATTAATTGCAATTGTGACCCCTCTAAATTAATTTATTTGCAATTATGGCCATCCTTATTTAGGTTCAATTACGCTCATTTACTCATTCTTGGCCCATATTCAAGTCTTTTATACTGTTAACTTATCTTAGCTCTTTTTGGTCCTGATGACTTTTGGCCTTTTAATTGAACATTTTGTTTTATTTTGGGTTTGTATTCATTAGGACGTCACCATTTCGGGACATTGTCTTCCCGAAATTTAAAATATATAAAAATATATATTTCAGGTACAAGCAATGCCCCCATAAGTCGTATTTGATGTGAATAATTTTAAAATTAATTTAATCGAACTAGACTTATATTTAAAGTTTTTCTTCCCCTTGATTTTAATTATGTTCTCCTGATGTAATTAATTCTTCCAACAACGAAACCATAATTGCCTAGGTGTTTCAAGGTGCTCTCTTTCTTGTCAACTAATTATATAAAGGGGACATAGTTAATTTTTGGGATATCGTGGCCATTATTGGCACGATATTTCAAAAATAATTATCCATTCTCCTCTTTTCTCTACAACATCAATTACTCCCTCCGGTTCATATTAATTGGCACATTAGTCAAATTTTTATGTTTCATATTAATTACTCCCTCCGGTTCATATTAGTTGGCACATTTGTCAAATTTTTATGTTTCATATTAGTTGGCACATTTGGGTTTCCAATGCAATTTTTTCCAATTTTGCCATCTCTTACATCTAGGTTGGGAAGCTGAAGAGTCATTAGGAAGGGTATCTTTGACATTTTACCATGTAAAAGTGATTAATCATGAGGTTCTTAATTTGTGTGAAAAGTAACAATGTGCCAATTAATATGAACCGGAGGGAGTAGCACATTTGGGTTTCCAATACAATTTTTTTCAATTTTGCCTCTCTTACATCTAGTTTGGGAAGCTCAAGAGTCATTAGGAAGGGTATCTTTGACATTTTACCATATAAAAGTGATTAATCATTTGTGTGAAAAGTAACAATGCCAATTAATATGAACCGGAGGGAGTACATTTTTTACTTCTATCAAAAAGGTATGACTCGGAAAGTTTGCGATTTTGAAAATCGTTCACCCGTTTTGCCTCTCTCCCAACCTTTCACGTTCCTCTGTCAGTTACAAGTGGCGATTTCTCTCTCTAATATAGTAGTGGAGAGAAACCGCTCTTACATTTCATCTATAAGAACCCTCAGACCCCACTTCCTTCCTTTACTTCTCCTTCATCCTTGCGTAATATTCCTAATTTCTCTCTGCAAATATCCCCTTTCTCATAACCCTAACTATGCAAAACTCCTGCCCTTTTCAAGTTTCAACTACTTCCACCATGTCTGACCAAATCACTGAACTTCTCGAAAAGCTTGGTGAGGGTTATACTATCGGCGTTTACCTATCTTCCTACAAACTTCCTCTTCTTGAAAAACATCCAATCCATCTTTCTTCCGAAAAACTCCTCTACTCTACTTCTGATGAAATTTCCTTCAAATCTTCCACCCATGGATGGCGTTGGGAAGCCTCCTCTATGCATCCAACTGGAGAGAATGGTGTGCTCGTGTTAAGAAGGTGTATGCAGAAAAATGGAAACAAGCAGTAATTTACGATGCAATGCAATTTTGCAAAATGGGCCTTAAATTGAACCTCCCGATGTTAAGGGCTTCTGCAATGTTCCGATGTCGGGCCGAAAACACATTTCACTTCGCTCACGACCCGATTACGGTGACCTTGTTAGATATCATGGCCATCTATGGCCTTTGGTCTATGGGGTTTTATCCGGACCCCCAAACATCAACCGAAGATATGGTTCATTTATTTTCAATGCCCTCTGAAGATTCGGGCAATCTAGAAGGTAATGGCCCTATTAAAAAAATGTAAGAGAATCTCCCTGATGAGTTCGAGGTTTCTGAAGAGTAGCATGTCCAATTCAATGCTGTTTGGTTTTCCTGGTATATCTTTTGTGCTCATGCTGTTTCTTTGACTAAGGAGTATGTGGCTCTTGCAATGTAGGTCGCGTTGGGTGAGAAAGTTGTTGTTGACCCTCTTGTGTTTGCAAGATCTTGTACTCGAATGGAGGGTTTTCTCGATTCAGGTTGTACTTGGCTTCAAGGCCCCCTGTGGGTGTTACAGGCATGGTTGTAAACCTATTTCTCTGCATCGGAAGTTTCGCGGAGGGCCTTCTCGATATGGAGATTTAAGGAGTTTTTGTGGCCCAACAACCACCCAGGCTATCAAATTTTTGTAATGTCTTTACTCGCCTGTATAACAAGGAGAAGGGGCTTGTCCCCGAATTTTTAGTTTTCTTGTTCTAAGGTTCTGGTCAAGGACTTGTAGCTGAGGTGGATATGAAGGAGGTGGATGTTAAGCCGGCTGGAAAATGTCCGAGTCTGAGATTAAAGATTGTAAAAAGATGTGGTGTTCCTATTTCACTCTTAGGGACATGCCCGAAGGCTTGAAGGTGTCTCCTGCACAGGCAACTAGTCACATGAAACCCTTGAAATGCAATGTTCTTTTGTACCCTGCCCACTATGTAGCTCGATAGTTTGAACTTTCAAAAGATCCTCAAGTATATGACATACCTTACCGGTCGCTGTACGAATAATGTGGAGGTGGCTTGAATGGCCATATTTGAAGATTTAGGAAAGTGTTGGTATGCAGCCCGAAAGCATTTTTTTTTTCAATTTTATTGTTTCTCATTCCAGTCTCGAATATGTGGAGTGGTGGGACCGATACTTGCACACTACCCATCCCGATGCCTTCCATCAAGCTTGTGCCCGTTTTACTATCCCTTAACGTCCCGAAAAGATAGCCACTGATACTCCCTTTCTAGAATACAACCCTCTTCCAAGCAGGCTCACCAAAAAAGGTAAGGTAAATTTTATTATTCGTTTTCAGAACTTTTACAATGTTGCCTGGGAACCTGAAAATAGAGATAAGGTCCTTGAAGAGGCCGCGGCCAATTTCGAGAAGAAAAAATGGAGACGTATGGATAATGCCTTGACTGACCATTTCAATTTAGCTAAGAAACGGAGTGGACGTGAAGGGATTCCTTGTTGGTATGATTTTTACAAACTCTTCGGTCCTAAGATTCCCTCTCGATCCCTGACTTTGTTGACCCCATAGCACCACCTCAATATATACAATTAATTAGCAATAATGTATTTATAATAAACTTGTCAATAAGTTGGTAATCACATTATATTAGTTGAAATAATCATTTTAGATGCTAATTAAGTGAATGGGGGCAATTACACCAAATCCTATTTTTCCATTTATATTTGGTGGTAAAAATAAGATTTGATGTAAAAAAATGGTGAATTGGTGGAAGGGTGGGAGATGCAAATTTCTTCACAAAAAAATTGATGTAAAGATGAAATGGTAAAATGGGGGTTGTCCACCATGGGAGACTAAAACTAAATCTCCATATTTTTTGGTGTAATGGTGAATTGGTGATTTAGAGTGGGAGGCTAAAAACTTGTTAATTTGGTGATAAAAATGAGATTTTGTGTACCACTTAGATTATTAAAAAGAAAAAGTCAATAAAACTCAAATCTCACGTTTAAAATAAAAAAATAAAAATTAAAGTTTCATCCTAGAATTCAAAAGTTAAATTGCAGCTTCAATTAAGGCCATCTCCAGCCGAAGGGGGGAAGCAGGAAACTCCCCCCTCGTCGGCTGGAGATAGAAAATTTTCGGAGGGCAAGACGGGGGGAACGGCAGTCCATGGGCCAATTAGGCAGACAGGCATGGCGCGTCCAGGCCAATGAAGGCCACCTTTTTTTTTAAGTTTTAATTTTAAAAAATAATTTAAATGCGTGTAAAATAATTTAAATTATATTAATTATACATATATGTGTGTAAAAAATTAATTGGTCGCTTTTTTTTAACAAAAAAATTAAACATATATATGTGTGTATAAAAATCCGAAAAAAAAATTGTAAAACTTATGTAAAAAAAAGGTCAATTTTATATAATTGGTCACGTTTTAAAAATATGATTTAATTAAACTTATTATTATTGCAAGTTAGTTTAAAATTACAATTTAAAGATCAATTAAACAACTTAACAAATACAATTACAAAGAAACACCTAATTCGAAAATGGTCCGTGTGTTGTCAACAAGTGTTCGACTAAATCCTTTTTCAATTGCCTATTGACTTCTTTATTTCTAATGTTGCTACGACGCATCATATATGATTCCAAGTCAATGTCACATCATATAAAAAATAAGACTTATTATTATTATAATTATTATTGTTATTGTTATAGTTATTTTCAATTGCCTATTGACTTCTTTATTTCTAATGTTGCTACGACGCATCATATATGATTCCAAGTCAATGTCACATCATATAAAAAATAAGACTTATTATTATTATAATTATTATTGTTATTGTTATAGTTATTGTTATTGTTATTGTTATTGTTAAGTGAGAGTGGAAAAAGTTTTGTTTGCCTCCCCCCTGGACTGAAGATAGCTTAAATGTATTAGATTGTTGGTTCGGTTGGAGATAATAGACTAGGCAAGACAGACAGGTAGACAGACATGCAGGCAGGCAAGAGGGGCAGCATGCTTCAGCTAGAGATGACCTAATATTCTCCAATGTCATAAATATAATCTTAACTACAAGAATTTATTAATAAAATAAAAGCTACATAATGCGCGCATTTGAATAATATGTATTAGTTTGCGATAACTCATTCATGAATCTAGGATAAATTAAATATTTTTTCGGGTGCTTCTTTATTCCCTATCACTTTTTCAGTGCAGATTTCAAACTCTTCTTCTCTTGCTCCATTTTGGCTTTCCTCATCTTTCTCTCATCTTCTTTTTGCGCAAAACTCTGGTCAATAACTGTCGAAACCATAATTTCCATAATACCCATTCTTTTCAGAACTTTCAAAACTTTTTACTCTCTTTTTTTTATCCTTTTTCATAGAACTTTGTCCAAGACAACTAAATGATTGTTTTGGTGAATCCATTAATTAAGAGATAACTAAAGTAGATTAACCTCTTATGTTTCTTTTCCCGGTATTGGTAATATAAAATGAGTCAATGTATGTTTGAATTTGTGTTTGTTTATTTCAACATTTATTCATATTTTTTATGTTTAAAAATGTCAGGGAGGAAGTGGAAAACAGGGGTAAATTGCCATTAACTCCTTGTTTAATGCTGCAAAATTGGGATCATCTCCTAATTTCATAATTTAAATTCTTGTATATCATGTTGGACTGATGGACTTTATTCATATTTCTTTAGATAAGTAGTGATAATTCTTTCAAGCAACCTTCATATTGAAAACTAGATCCTCTCAGACCGAGTCGAATTAGAACTTGTAGTTTCATGTGGAGATTTTTAATTATAAGTTTTTCTTTATCACTATTGAGCCCGAAATTGTACTCCATAATTTTGGGTCGGAAAATATTTGAAAAGAAGCCATAATAAAGAGAGGCCGAACTGCTGAACTATATATACAACTATACAAGTGGATTATTATAATTAATTAGGGGGGGAAATGCAAGTTACTCCCCCGTGTTATGCTAAACCTGCAAGAAACTACCCTGTGAAATATTTATTGCGCCAAACTTCCTCGTGTTTTAAAAAACCCTGCAAAAAACACCCAATTAGTAAAAAATAGGTCTTTTTTATCGACATATTTCAAGAAATAATTTTAAAAATATATTACGTGAAGTTGTAAGGACCAACTTGAAGTATTTTAAAAATGGTTTCTTGAAATATGTCAATCCAAAATGACCTATTTTTTATAAATTGGGTGTTTTTTGCAGGGTTTTTGAAAACACAAGGAATTTGGCGCAATAAAAATTTCACAAGGTAGTTTTTTGCAGGTTTAGCATAACACGGGGGAGTATTTTGCATTTACCCCTTAATTAGGACTAAGTAGGAGCCAATAATTATTTTGAGAAAAAACGATTTATTTATTTATTTATTATTTGAGAAAAACAATTGAAATATTATCAAGAAATATCATCAATTGCATATGTCAACCAAATCCACTATAGAAGCTAGCTTTGCCCACGGATGAGCCATTTTATTATCTATGTGAGGAACAAATATTACATCAAAGGAATTAAACTCTCTTGATAACCTCTTTAGGTTTGCATGTTTGTTTCGCGTTATTGAAGGTGGTATCATAAATTAATTGGTGTTTAAGAAATTTTTCGATTTTCGTAATGTTGTTTGTTTAAGTTTTTTGAAATAAAATAAATTAGTTGACATCATGCACCCCAAATGCACCCTAGAATTGCATATTATTTAGTAAAGTGCACCATTCTGGGGGGCAAAATGCCCACTATGTTGACAAAGAATCGCAATTTGAGGGTACACTGTGTCAAGATTTTAAATTCCAGGGTGTAAAGTACCAAAACAATGTACTAATTGTTCGAACTTGCTCAGAAAATTGTTGAATGATCCGATCGGTTGCAACTTGTCGATCGCTACATTAGCATACTCACATTCAAACAACCCTAATCGAATTAGTAAGCCTTTCTTAAAGTGTTTCGGAATAGACTTTTTCCGACGATTAACGTGAGAAAATCACTGGCCTTGCCTCAAGTTAAAAGGATGTAAATTCAGTTTATCGTAATCGTGAACCCTATGTGCCGTAAAGTGTTGTTTGGCTCGAGCCAACCAAATCCGAGCTAGTTTTATTTCAAACTAGGAGGGATGTTCCTCTTAACCTAATCCGAGCACAGTGTTAAACTCGTAACCAGCAAAAGATTTAAGGGAGAAGAAAAAATAAAATAATGAACACTATCTGCATGTATACTGTTTTACAAGAATGAAAAATTGATCTCTCACAAGAATCAATAGCTTGTAATTTCTAAAACTTAAACTTACATATACTCCTATCAAAACTTTTGTTTCTCATGTGAATAATGAATTACAACACATTTCTCTTGAACATAAGGTACAAGAGAAACAGAGATGCTGCTGTATATGACATTATATTGCTTAAGACTGCTAATTATTCATCATCATCAGCTGGTAGAGTCGAGCTTTTCGAACAAATATCGTTGCTATGAAGTTCCAACATCTTCTTCTCGGGATTGCATAGTCCTATAAGCAAGCCACATACGTTAAAATGACACAACTATTTAGAGGACGAAGGTTGTTATGCATGGAGTGAAAGTTAAAGGACTATATGTGTGTTCAGTATAGTTACAAGACTATTTCTGAAAGGATCCCTGAGTTACAGGACTATTTTTGAAAAAGTTGCCGGAATTGTTTAGAAAACGGGAAGATAGATACATACCGGAACACTTGGGAATATCCCATACAGCAATAGAAGAAGGTGTACACTCTGCTTCACATAACTTTCGATTATCCTCATGATTGACATTCATAGCAAGCATCCATGAACCAATTGTAACATCCTCATTGCTAAACATCCGGAAACTGTAATCATATACATATAAGAGGTTTACAACCATGATTTTTTTTAAAAGAAACATGAGAAATGAGCAAAACACTTACAATGACCCTCCTTGGCACCCATGAAATTGACCTAGCTAACAATATAATTAGACATGCCATAAAGCATAGGAGCTACATTTGCTATTACTTTAACTGATGGGAAAATTGCATATTACTCGGCATATTTGTTTTCTAACTTCATCATATTAAATTCTTTATCTTATTTTCTCTGCTAGACACGTTTAGTCCTCCAGTTGTATATTTTATAAAATAATTACTTGCGTATAAAAATAAATCTATATTAGCTGCATAATAAGTCATTTCATATTAAATTAAGAATTCGGCATCCAAAACCGAATGTTAGCAGACTAAATATGCAATTTTGCCAATAAAATATTTAAAACCAATTAAATTCATATATCGTACAGTAAGATACCAAATACACAAAATCTAATTTTTTTTATAATCAAGTGCATCGTGGAGTGCTACGCTCATTGAAGAAGTAACAATAATAACAAAGTAAGGGTTTTTATACAGAAACATTTTAATATTTGTTTATATGTTATCTCACTCGCTTTTGGTTGGCAATAGTGCAAGACCTTTGTATGTGTCCCTCGTTTACAAGCTTTGTTCATAACATTATCGTATTATGTGTTTTCACAGAAAGTGTACTGAATGAGACAAACAAACAAAAATAAATTCGATCTTTTAGACTCGCAATGTGCAAGGTCCGTGGCCAAAAGTAACTAAAGAAATATCACTTGTTCGAACCATCTCTTCATTTTAGTACGAAGTCCAAGTTTCATCAAGGCTCAAACAAATTAAAGATCTTAATAGGATGGCTATTTAATGACTAGTACCATGTTTAGGATGGAATCTTATAATTTATGACACCAAAAAGAAATAACAAGCAATCTAACCTTTAAAATTATGTGCTATATTTCTTCCTCAAAAAAGAAAAATGAGAACAGTAATAGTGCTACAAACAATTTATAAATGTACGTAGATGTTTATGGGAAACAGACTGGAAAGAAAACTAGCCTGTTATTTCTTAAGGCAACCAAGCTTGCCACAACATCTGCAGAAAGAGCATAAAGTGGACCATAAGCATGAAGAAAGTACTCTTTCCCAAGCAAATGTGACAGAGGTTCATACCTGCAACAATAGAATGTAATACGTCACTTACCATAGTACTGCAAAAATACAAATAATTTTCTTCATTTTATCGATTTCCATTTCTTTTTATTACTTTTTTTTTTTTTTTTGGGGGGGGGGGGGGTGGGGGTTGGGGTTGGTTCCACACTTGAGTATTTACAAAATCATTCATAATACTAAAACAGAGAGAATCAGATTTACTTCTTTAAGCGGGTAGGGTTGAGAGAAGAAAATTAGAGCTTTAAGAAACTTTCTTCAATTTACACATTAAAAACGAATAACGAAAGATGCCTTGTCCCTGAGGAAGGTTTGAAATAAATGTAAACAGAGAATCTGATCTTATCAAAGTTCTGTAAATGGAGTTCAAATTTAATTTTTTCTACTTATTTAACACAAGTGAGCTTTGCCTTGATGGCTCAAAGGTCACGTTAGACATACATCGCCAAGTTATTCCTCATTCATGCAAAGTATCATTTAAAAAACTAAAAAACTAGGTCAACACAATTCTTTGCGCTTTCGACTTTCTATTTCAATAGAGAAAGACAAAAAAGGTTGTTAATATCAACTCCGTATTAATTGTAATTATTCAAGAACTACTAACTAATACTTTCAAATTAGATATTAACATAAATATGAATACTTGAAACACCAACCATTTTAGCTTTGGGTCAGTAAACACGGGACCTTTCTTCATGCACCCAAGGTACGTTTGTGAATGAGGCCGCTCTTTAGCAAGAAGCAAAGAAAGCCGATCTAATAACAAAAATAGCAACTCATAACGAACTTCTATAAAGCAACAATTAAACAAACCTAAATGCCAACATACCAAACTACTCACCTGGTCGTAAATAGATATCATCATCCGCTTTAACATAGAAATCAGAATCGTAAAGAGCATATGCAGCTTTAAAAAAAGCTAAACTGCAATAAAAGACAAACGTCAAACAAAATCGAAGAAATACAAGGTTCTTAAAATTTAATCATATTAAGTTCAGAACTAACGTTTTGTAAGGGAGCTTACTATACTCCTCTTCAATATCTAGTAATAAGAAATCATCATATTCCGCTACCTCCTTCCTAAGAGCTGACATTTTCGATTTATCTCTTGTTTTACCGATTATAAATCGGAAAACCAAACCCGTACTTTCTTCCAACCTGTAACAAACACCAAATTAAAACAAATTACACCAAGTTATCCTTTATATTTTGGCCTAATTGATTAATTCTTATGTAATGATAATGTATGATGTATTGATGTAATTGTCATCTAAAAACTAAAAATTTCCATAAATCAACACATTACAAAAAGGTGATATAATAAAAAGAAAAAAAAATGGATTAAAAGTTAATGGGAGTCGTAATTAATGAAAATTACCGTTGAAGCCCTTGATGATCGGAAGGGAACCAAGTTTGACGCAAGGCCCGACGACGGCCCGAAGATCCGAACCCGGTTTGTATACCCACAAAGCCCATTACTTTGTGACGCTTTGGGCCCTCATCTGAAGTACTACTACCACTACTAGAAGAAGATTTATCCCAGGTTACAGATACAGATAGGGGCTTATCGAATTTACATTTGTACCCTAAGGGCTGCCGCAAAATAACGATAAAACCGATGATGGTGGCGATTATGAGACAGACGATCAGAACCGTCGATCTGCGGCTGTTGGAAGAAGGTCGGGCGTAGAATAACTTTGGTGACGACGGCATTATTTTGATTAGGATCAATAAAATGGTGGGGTTTTGAAGATAAACGGAAATTTAGTGCTACAATCTCTTCATTCAGAATCAGAGGAGAGGATTTAAAATGAGTTTTGAAACTGGTGGTTTATCAACATAATGAAACGGATCTCTTTGATTCAAAGAGGTAAAAGAGAATGAAGAAGAAGAAGAAGAAGAAACGGATCTATTTAATGCGAAATGAACAATTAGAAGTTTTGAAAATAAATGCATTTAATTAAGATTCTGGTGGTGATGATACTTACAGTAATATTTATTATATTGATTACAAGAGCTAAATTCAATTTGGCTCATATAAAATTCAAAATGTTCAATCTACCCCTGTAATTTGAAAAAATAGCACTTTATCCACTATGAAAATTTTAAAATAGTAATTTATATTTTTTAGTCGGAGAGTGTAACTCACTTGTTGAAATTGAGACTGGGCATGAAAAATATTTTTGTAACATAAGGGGGGATAAATTGTCATATTTATCATAACACGGGGGGTAAACTGCCTTAAAAAATTAATTTATCTCTTTCAACCGGAGAGTGTAACTCACTAGCCGAAATTCAGACTGAACATAAAAAGTATTTTTGTAACTCAAGGGGGTAAACTGTTACATTATCATAATACAATGGATATAGTGTCATATATAAAAATATCAGAGATGTTGTGTGAAACTTTTATAAGATCATAGTGGATAAAGTTCTTTTTTGTCAAATTGAACATTACGAATACTATGGGAGGTAAATTGTCATTAACTCTTGATTATAATGTCTCAACTTTCAGGCGTGTGATTTAAGCTGAAGCTTTTTACCCAAAAAAAAAGATTTAAGCTGAAGCTGGATGTGGTTATACAGCAGATCTATGTCCTCTCACATTTTGATTAACTATCATTTTAAATTTCTAGTTTTTACATATCAAGACCTTATTATAATTTTTTTTCCCAAGAATAAAAATGATCTCGTAAAATAAAATTTATAACGAATTTTTCGTATTGTTAAAATTTAAAAAGTTTCAAACCAATTTCCAATATCTTTTAAACACTCAAAAAGAGCAAAAGACAAAAACACCCCTTATACTTTGTTTAACTCCCAAAAACTTCCCTGTATTATTTTAACTCTCAAAAAACCCCCTGTGATCTCAAATAAGTGTCAAATACACCCCCCAAAAAGAAAGTGTGTTTCAAACGCCAAAATTGAAAGTATTTGTTCACATTTTGCTTTTGATATGACAATTTTACCTCTGACATCGAAAGATAAAAACACCCCATATGCTTTGTCTAACTCCCAAAAAAACCCCCATGTGTCATTTTATATCCCCAAAACACCCCTTGTGTTTGATTTTAAATATCACACTCGACCCAAGTAGTATATATTTAATTTTTCAAAAAGAATAAATAAAGTTATAAAAAAACAAACATATAGGGGTAATCTTGTCATTCCACCAAAAGTCAAAAATAAAATTATAAGTATATACTACTTGGGTCGAGTGTGGTATTTAAAACCAAACACAGGGGGATTTTTTGGAATTAAAATAACACAGGGAGATTTTTGAAAGTTAGACAAAGCACAGGGGATATTTTTGTCTTTTGCTCCACTCAAAAACTTGAAAGTTGAAACTAAATACACAAATGGACTAGTTGTTGGGTTGTTAAGTTCGTCTCATAGTCAAAATTTCACTTGTCTTTCTTCTCCATGTGTTTGTTCACCTTGTATTAGAACCTATAACTCGGGAAAAAAACCCTGAAAATTTGTAAAAATAAAGGGTTTAATTTCATAGCCTGGTGTGCAATTTACATCTGCATTGAATACGCACGTGTTCATTAATAGGAAAGAGTATGTATATAGTAACTAAATACTAGGATTCATATGGCATATAATATTGTCGTTGAATAAATTAAAGTCATAATTAGGCATAGGTAGACAATCCAATTAGGTCATGTTTTGTCTAGTTTTCTTCAATGTTTTCAGAATCGGACCGGACAGTGAATCGGTGAGTCAACTGGCCACTGATTTTACTGGTCGAACCGGTCAGACCGTTGGTCAAATCGAATAACGTCATAATGATATAATAAATATATTTAATTTTAAAGTATATATAAGATGCATAAAATTTAAACATTATCCTACAATTGATTAAAACTATAGAATATATTTAAATTAAATCACAAAATATTTATAGAACTTATATCATAATTGTAATATGATACTAATTTGTAAGCTCATATAAATATAATATGACTATATTTCTTTATAAAATTTAAAAGTGTAAGTTAAAAATACAACTAACTAAGAGATTAATAATTTTAAAATATGATTATGCATAAAAGTCTAATATTCAAAATCAAACTTGCATAATATATCGATTTGATTTTAAAAATTTGACACTCTTTATCCTAAAAATAATATTGGAAAGAAATATCTTATAGAATAAATTTTAATAAGAAATTATTATTTGAGTATTAATTTTCATTGATAATGTGTAAAATGTTAATTTGAGTTATCATAATCTAATTTATAAACAAATTTGGCTACAAGTTTTCTGTAATTTATAAATTTTTTTTGTACTAGAAATTCAACAAAAATGATTTAGCTCAAATGGTAAGGAAGTTATGTTCAAACAAGAGGTTAGGTGTTCAAATTCCACCTTCTACAAGAATTTTTAGTTTATTTTTAACATTAATAAAATTTAAAAAATCGAAAAAAAAAAAAAGAAAAAAAAAAGGAAATTCAGAATCGGGTTGAATCGGCCCAAACCGGTTCAGTCTGATTTTTGAGTCAAGTGGTTTTAGGGGGTAAACCGGATCGGACCATCCTCCGGTTCGCGGTCGAACCGGTCGGACCGGCCGGTCCGGTCCGGTTTTAATAACATTGATAATTTTCTATTTGAGAAAACAAAAACAAACATATTTTCGATTCTGAAATAAATTTATTCTCTTAATTTTTTTAAGCTATTCTTCTAAAAGCCAAATAAACAACAAAAATTTATCTCTAAACAAACCTATACAAATTCTACTTTAATTTGACATAAATTAATTTATTTTTTCAACAACTTATCTCACATAACAATGTTACGAATCTGTACACCTGCAACTGAAACCCTTTCAAGAAAACCTACACCTATATTATTCCCATGGATTAAAGTTTCATTTACGATGTATGTTCATTGAAAACTTCTCAAAAAAAAATTTGGAAATGTTTCGAAAATATTAGGAAAAATTATTAAAAAAACTATTAAATTAAGAAAAAGAGAGTTTCAAGACAAATATAAAGTTTCGGAAATACACCTTATTTTCGTTTTCATTGATTCAAAAACAAAAACTTATAGATGTTTTCGACCAAAAAAATGAGAACTTTGAACCATGATTATTCCCAAACCACTTCCCAAAACCAAAACAAACAAAATATTACTGAAATCAAATTATTTTCCCAAACCACCCGATTTTCCCAAACCACTCTGGAAAAAGCAAGACAAACAAGCCCTAGGACTTTGGATGAGTTCGAAACAAGACCCCAGTAAAAATTATACAGTACAACTAAGTACAAACATGATAAGTAACCTAGAAGTTTTTCTATCACCTTACATAATATTCATTAATATACAGAGTATGGGTAAATTCAACCTATGCTCGCCTATTCCTTTGACACAGGGTGAAAAAAGAACAGACTGCATGCCAGATATTCTTCGATTTTCTCGGTTTCAAGCCGATTATGGAAAAAGTTTAACGAACTTTCACTTTTTTGTTATTCTGTTCTCTTGCATTCTTCTTTCTCGTTTACGCTATGGTTTCTATTTCGGATTTCGGGACTCTCTGCACATCCAAAAAGTTGTTCATCTTAAGATTTATCTAAGTCGCAACAATTTAGAATCTGTCATTCTTCATATTTGATTATCTAAATCGGACATTTGTCCATGCTCCTCTTCATTAGGTGGCACATTCTCGTATTCACAGTTCATGGCATCCGTCACAATAGTGGTTTCCTCAACAAACAAATTATGTTCTGATGGCCTAGCCTCTTGTTCATCGAAAATCGAAGCATCACATGATCCTGATTCACACAAAATGATGTTTTGATATCATTTTGGCAGGGGAAATAGAGAATGGAGATACAAAGGCGCATGGCAATTATCAAACCAAAAAGGAAAGGCTCACCACTTTTTCCGTCAATGATATGATTATCATATAAATGCTTCTTCAACCATGTAGATCCCGGAAACACCATCAAGTTAGTTTTACTAAGACTCCGCTTCTCTTCCTCTTCTAAAGGTTTGAAGCCAAACCCAACTGTCCATGTCTTCACTGAATCGGGAATTGCAGATACAAGGAGCTTCTCAACCTTTAAAGATTTTAGCATCTAAAACCCAAAGGACAAAATTAGTAACCAGTTGGGTGATAAATCTGCAATTTTATTTGAGTAAACTTGAAAGGTGACAGGTATCAAATACAAATTAATCTGAACACACAAACATGGTAGGTATGTCAACATAGGATACTATCATACAAAATCGGGTATTTAGATGCTGGTAATTAATGTGATACAACTAAAGTTCGTTTAACTTTAATTTGTTAGGAACATGATGTGAAATGTGGATAAGTTACCTCTTCAACAGAATTAATAAGGCGGCGGCACATTCCTTGACGATGATACTTGGTGCAAGTTGCAACTAGAGGCAACTCAGCAACTGTCCCTCCATGGATTCTGGATTTTGAAATAATAAAACAGAAATAAGATGCCATCAATGTATAACCTTGTGTATATATTTTGGATAAGATGGGAGCGTAAATGACAGATATCCGACAACGTAGCAGCTAAATGAGTATACTCTAGTATCAGGGGAGAAGAAAATGGCTATTAAATGAGACTTACAATTTCAGATAAATCAAGCCACAATAAATGATTAACGGATATGGAAGTTTGGCCAGAAAATTGACTTTTGACAGTTTTCAAAATTCTTAAAATAAATGAAGCACAAGGGATCGTGCAATGTTGGACTTGAGAAACATGTATCTTGAATAAATTTTCTGATTTGAAGTTGCCACAACAAAGAAATAGATTGACAGATTTTACCTTATGGATGCCACAGACACGACGACATCATCTTTCTCCAGGACTGCGGTATAAAAGCCATCATAGTTTAGACGTGGATATTGTGATCTGAAAAAGCAAGGCATCACAAGTTTCAATTCGAAAGGTCGTTACTGACAAGATTTTATTTACCTGGCACAAGGAAATATTATCAAAGCACTAAATTACACTAAAGTCACCAACCATGACTGGGGACTAAATTACATTTACAGATACATCGCAATTTGCACATAACTATAGAGCGTTTAAAGCATGCTGCTAGAGGATGCAATCTTAGTTTGGCAGAAAGCTATTGAGAAAGGTATTTGAGTCCAATCGACCAAACAAACTGCACAGAGATTGCATGTCATGGACCAAAGTTCACACTTCCAAATTAAGGCAAGCGATTATATCTGAGATCTAAAACAGATAAATATTTCAAATTACGAGTGAATTATAACCTGGATCCAAAAATAAATAAGTATTTCAATTTACTCAATTAATTCTCTTCCTTTTATATAGGAGAGGAAAGTTCCAAAAAAATATAAAATCAAGCGCAAAAAAAGTAGAATTAAAACATGCTTTTTAATTAAATCAATACTACTGAACTTTCATGCTGCGAAATGAACAAATCAACAGATTTGGTTTTTCAGAAATACTGGGCATATTTCAAGTCTCATTGCTGACCAACAGATCTACTTCCAAGAAATATGAATTAAAATAGGAAGGTGCTAGTGGTGGGAATAAAAAAAAACTCAAGGCGTGGATAATTGCATTACCAATAATAGCACTTACCCCCAGTTGTATATTACTTGAGGTATCATGTCTATTCCCGTCTTTCTATCCAGCATTTGAAGAAAGCAGTCCTCCAAAATCGTGATGGCAACAGCCAACTTTGAATTGCATTCTGCCTTCAAAGCAACAAGGCGCTGACCAGAATGAACTTTTTGATCACCAGGAATGCACCGCAGAAGAGTCCATGAAAAGCCATCAGAGAGAAAATTTCTCGACCCTATGCGAGACTGAAGGCCAGAGTAAACCTGCATGAATGATTTCATGAGTACAGAGATCTGCAATAGAGCATGCATACAGTCAAAAGGTATAGTCCAAAAGGCTTCCATATTCTTAAAGTTGGAACTCCAAGCACAGAGATCGTGCAAAACACAAAATTTATAGTTCTTAATTATCAAAGCAACCTTTCATCCGTCACGAAATTTTTTTAATTACAAATTGCATTTTAAGAGGAATAAGTTGGAAGCATTTGCACTTGCTATCACTTTAGACAGAAATGGGACACAGGTAACTCAACAAGTTAATTATAAAAAGTGCACATATAGTGCATTCCAAGCACTATATGTGCATATATATTGCACTTTATATGCAATTTGTAACTAAAAGTGCACATATAGTGCATTCCAAGCACAATGTTTGACTTTGGTTCTATTTTTCACATATCTGCACTTACAATTTAGACTGAAGTTAGAAAAAGTCTACTGTTCACCTTATGACAGTGTTCTCCACAAAACCAGGTATCAGAAGCTAACAAAACTTTGATGTCCTTCCCTTGCATGCATGTTCCATGATCTGTTTGCAGGCATTAAACAGTAGAAAAAATATTAGCAAAGAGAACACTGAGATTATAGTGCCTAACCATCAAACTTCCTAGATTTTTGTTGCTGACTGAGGAATAATCAGACTTAGAAATGGATTAATCTACTTAGGCTAACCGTAGAAAAGATCTACCACAATTTCAGAGGAAAATTACATTTATGCTCGCACTGAGAGCATTTCAGAGCCCCCTGTGATTGAGAAGCTTCCTTATCATTGACAGCATCCCCACAAATTTGGCAACGACACTGCGGACAGTACCAGCTTCCTTCAGGCAGCTCCTGAATAGAAGAAAAGACATGCATTAGTTCATTTTAACTAAATTACCACATGAACAGGCTAGATAAGGTTCCATTGTCAACTGATTAATATTTATGGCTCCTTTCAATAGCCAGCTCACTAATTAACTACCTACCCGGGAGGTCAAATGGATGACTGAGGCATGGTGCCATTGACAGGGTCTAAGCCAAGAAAAATGAATTATCACAGCTTGCTCATCTCTACCACAAACCATAATTTATTTCCAATCTAAAAATTAGACACAGGCTGTGCTCGTAATTATAGAAGTAAACACATTGGTGCTATAGGAAAAATTAATTGCAACTAAAAAATCCTCAAATCTTCAAAGATGTATTTGCACATATTTTGCTAAATAATAGTAAAAAAAAGTATACCTACAAAAAGGATAATAAATGAAAAAAGTAAGTTACAATAAATTAATGAAGAAAGCAGAACAAACCTTTTCAAACAAGCATGCCTGATGAAATGCAGATGGACAGTTATCACAGCATATCAATTCGCCAACATCACCACAACGCCCACAACTATCATCGTTTTGATCAGTTTCATCACCTTGATCAACTTGAGGAGTTATTTTTCTTTCCCTATATTCAGCTGACCATGCATCGAGCTGGCATAAGGTTAATGGTTTTCCAGATCCCATAAAAAGGTTTGCGCAAGGACGATTGAAATTGAAACCAGCATGCCTCATGAACCCTGTAAGGGGAAGCACCTCATTACAACACTTGCATATTATTCCATCCCTGGTAATTGAACCATCTTTTATCACAGCATCATCTTTAAGATTCCTGTACAGGATTTGTTCATTTAGAGAAACAACACCAGAGTGAATTAACCATGTTAATACTGTTCTGGATTCATCGATCCACCACTTCCCTTCATTGGTATGCTTCTCGTCGTTTTTAAGGCTCCTTGGAAGCAACCTGCAGCTGCCTTTGGGAGTTTTCCGCTTCCTCAAAACTTTGGGTTTGCGGGTGGACCATTTTTTGGTGGATTTGCATGCCTTTGTTTTTATAATGGCCGAGATTAAGAGATCATCGTCTTTAGGACTGCATGCCTTTGATTTCTTGGATCCACATGTAGTACTACTTGTTACAGTCAGTTTCATTTCTGATATCTTCCGAGATCTTATATGCTCCTTCCTAGGGTTGCCAAAACCATCTTCTCCTTCTGATGGACATGGGCCAATGCTTGGGGAAGTTGTATTGCTACCTTCATGGGGGAGAACAGTTGCAGGTCCTGCAACAAAATGTGATTCATTTTCTGAACGGATTGGAACATCAAATAGATGAACACCAGTCTGGTTACAGGTGCTACCATATTCCAAAGTTTTCAGGGTCCTTGCACTAGGACTGAGATGGCACTTTTCCAACTTGGAGATTTTCCTGCACATTGCAGCCGACCCAGCATCTGATGGCATCACTAAACTATTTTTAGCTTTCACAGTAATTCCTTCTTTGAGCAAGCGAATTGTTTTGTCAATGAACACTACATTTGCAAAAGGATCAAGAAGGCACCACATTTGAGCCATAGAAGCATTTCCTGAAATATTTAGTTTATCTTCAATCTCTTTAACTTTGCAAGATAAGTCAGCCCATAACGCGCTCATATCAGCCCACTGCATACAATCGCTTACCGGAATAAAATCAATGGCTTCAGTCAACAAACTCTCACCAAAAAGGCACCAAGCCTTATGAAATTCACGAATTGGTCTTCCTTCTGGGGACTTGTAAACATATTCTCCAATCCCATTATATTTACTGTCCCTTTTACGCCTCCCAATCACCCATCCTGCTGCTGTAAACAATCGATTGATGTGATACCGAAGAAGAGGGCGCGGATCATTTTTTATGTTCATTGGCATAGCTAATTTATCTTCATCTAGTTTCAAAAAGCAGTGATCCTTCCATTTAGGCTTCTTAGGCAATTCAGTTCCAAACTCATTTGCAACAGAGACAGTTGGATGAATAACTAGGAGCTTGCTTGCATAGCTCTCTTGAGAAATAGGTGATACGGCTTCCTTCTGGTCATTTGGATCTGAAAAAGATACCCCGTTTTTAGAGCTATCTCTAAGACTAATTTCACATCCTTTTTCCAGATCGATAAGTTGATTAAGCTGAAAGCAACTAGATGTAACACCGTCGGCAGATGATTCAACTAAACGATAAGTTAAAGTGTGACAAGCAGAATCAGAATCTTGTTGGGATACACCTGAAACAACTCCTTCTGATGGAGTTGACATGATCAAGGTATCCCCTAAATTAGGTTTCGGATCCGGCATATCTCCAACAGATATCATTACCTTGTAATCACCTTTTAATGATGATGTGAGATCTCCTGAAAGAGATTCTATCCGAGGTTTCTCAGAAAAAATTTCTTTTGTATAATCACCTTGACTGGTTAAAGATGAATTTCCACTGTTTGAGCAGAGTGGCATGTCTGCTTGCTTAATATAGCCAACATCTGAATTAATAGCTTCTGTAATAGATCCTTGATTACTACTATGATTTCCGAAGAATACCTCGCTAAAAATCCTACACTCATCTGTAGATCCCTCAAAACCATCGTCATGCAATTCCTCTAATTCTTTGCTGAATAACATTGCTGTTGATCCCACCATCATGAGGTCTCCCATTTTTCTTCAATATTTAAATGTCTGGAACAAATGAACTGCTACCTTGCTACAAAATAAATTTTACACCGTCAAAACTGCGGCCAAATTAAGAATGCAGTACTCATGCATTAAAATTAAAACTGTGGTAATGGCTTCAAAACTCAAAATAGCACCATTCCATTATTGTAACATGCTTGACGACTAATTTATAACATGCATGAATAAAGAATATATTGGAGGATGATACAAATCATCGAAAAATATCCAACTTCAGTACACGTATATTTTATTTTTCTTGGGACTACGGTATTATAGCAAAAGCAGGAAATTATCGAATTTTGTATTCAGAGCAGAAGAAAATAAACACAAACATGCTTTTGTAGGTCTACCAACTCGTACCAAAAACTTATAGCAAGACAGGAAAAAATGAAATAGAGGATCATAAAAAAAAAAAAAAAAACCTTTATGTGCCTAACTGTCAAAAGCTAAAAAACCACACATGTGAAGCAAAATCCCTAGGAACACAGTTGAGAAGGTATATTGCAGCCAAGGAGCAACTTGTGCGTGAATGGGATTACATGACCCAAGTTGAGTATAAATTATATATATCATCTGTCACAATTTTTTTACTCTTATTTCCTTTTGGGATATCCAGAACAAGACTCTCTTTCCCTAAATGGATATTTTATTCTCAATATAATAGTCTCACGTGAAGTAATGATTTGACACCATAATTCTCCACCAAAACTTTTAAGCACATATCTAAAAGTTTCACCTTTGTCTCTCTTATCTAAAACTCAATGCCAAACCAAAAGGGAGGAAAAATTATGGGATGGAAGGAGTATTAACAAAAAGGACCATCAGAGTGTCATACTAATTATATTCTGACCCCAGGAACAGTACAGTTAATATCTCTCTTACTAACACGCATCAGATCGTGGACAAACCAATGGAACAATTACTCTTCGAAGAATGTGAGAAAATTTTATGATTTTAGAGGAAAGTTGATATAATAAGATCGATCTAATGCAACTTTATCTTTTTACCAAAAAATCTTCATAAGAAGTTTCTGTTGAAAGTAATTAACCAGTTCCAGGTTGAAAGTAAATAATCATTTCCAGGAGCATTTTGGAAGTCCCATAAATGAAAAAGAGCATTCAATAACGGACAAAAGAGTATGTCGTTACTTGGAGCATATTGGTTTGACAGTTAACAATTTGCTTACATGTCATATATTACTCGTTTGGTCCGATTTGCTTTTACGCCATGGTTGAATATCCATTTCCTTATTTTAACTGACTTACGTGCCATTTGTTTTATATAAATTGGTCAAGACCATGCTCCAAGATAATCTGTATTTATTAATTATAGCAATTAAAGAAGAATAATTACTTAGAGAATGATGGTTATTTTCCATGTAAAAGTACTACACATCATAGACGAACATATAATTCAGTGCTTGATTTCATGTGTATTTATTAATTATAGCAATTAAAGAAGAATAATTACTTAGAGAATGATGGTTATTTTCCATGTAAAAGTACTACACATCATAGACGAACATATAATTCAGTGCTTGATTTCCATCACAGTATCCTCAAACAATAGTTAGATGTCAAAGACTGCTGTAACGACCAACTGAAAATGTAACATTCGCTACTTTACTGAGAACAACGAAATTCCAAATTAAGACAAAATAAACTAAAGAGGCTTCGATTATTCATAATTAACATCTTAAGTAGAAGCAGGCAAAACAATACACATACTTGTCCAAGTAAACACTATTAGATCCTTTATTTGCTGATCTTGAGTAATCACACAATCTAAGACACCTCCCTGATTTCAAACAATTTCTAAATTGAATTTTTCATAACATAAACACTTTTTACACTAAAGCTTTGTTCTGTTATCTATGAGCATTAATTGCTCCGCATACATCATCAGCAAAATTTTCATTCAATTGCAAAATTAAACAAAAACAAATAATAAAGCTAGAAAAACACCTTAGATTCACCACATTTCCAAATCAAAGCTCAGAAATCAAACAAAAGACCGAATCATTAAACCTAAATTCCAGCTTCACGAGCCAGATTCAAAGAATTAACACAACGAGAATTAAAAAGAAAAAATCTTTCGTAAACGGAAATGAAGATATAAAAAGAGCTATTCACCTCTTCACCTCCACACCTCCACATTTGCATTTGCCGAGAGAAAAACTAGGGTTTTCCTCAGAATTGTGGTTTCCAGATAATCATATAGTTTATGGGTTTTTCCGCTTAATATACTCATTCACACGCACAAACAGGCAAATTGCGTGTGAGAAAGCAAAGCAGAATTGGATTTGGGATATAGCCGAATTAATTACAACAGGTGTCAAGGATGAACCAAGCACAATTTCTGGCATGTGAAATTATGATGCCATGTCACCCACTCTAACGTCTTTTGTATTTATCTTTTTTTTTTTTAATTATTTTCAAGTTTTTATCTCCCTCCATTACGCCTTTCTTTTTTGTTAGTCTAATTTCTTTTTTCACTATATATACTATTTTTAGTTTGCATCTCAAAAGTGAGTGCGTAGGGGAGGTCGGTTTGGTTTATTATTTTAATGGTGATGCATGGATTGTTGATAAGGGCATTAAAGATTAATACTACAAATGTGATTGAACTTAGGATGGAAATTGATCCGGAAAAGTGAAATTGAATTCAATGATTAATATAGCGATGACAAGTTAAAGTTGAGAGGACGTATCCATCTTTGAAACTGGACATTAGAGGGTTGAGTCGTCTTCTTTAATTATTGATGTTTTACTTTATCCGATCTTTCAAAGTTGTCACTTCATCAGACTGTTTCTCTAGCTTCATAAGTTCATATGATGTAGCTTGATAAGCTCATGTGGAAATTGATCCGGAAAATTGAAATTGAATTCAGTGATTAAGATAGTGACGACAAGTTAAAGTTGAGAGGACGTATTCATCTCTGAAACTGGGCATTAGAGGGTTGAGTCGTCTTCTTTAATTACTAATGTTCTGCTTTATCCGATCTTTTAGCAGTTGTCACTTCATCAGTTTGTTTCCTCTGAAACTGGGCATTAGAGGGTTGAGTCGTCTTCTTTAATTACTGATGTTCTGCTTTATCCGATCTTTTAGCAGTTGTCACTTCATCAGTTTGTTTTCCTAACTTGATAAGTTCATATGATGCAGTGTATGTGAAATGAATATGAATTGTGGTGACTTGTGGTCGTCTTGATTTTGACCTTTTAATATACTTGATTCCGGCATTGTTTAAAATTTTCCATGTTTTTAGATCGATTTAATGTTGGAAATAAACTTTTGAACACACGAAAGGATTTCAAGTGAGAGAAATGATATAGGTACAAGCGGTAACCTTGAATCATATAGAGCTAAGTTTGGGATTTTGGTCTTTCTAAAATGAGATTTCATCAAACATTGGTGCATATGAAATATATCATTTTAATCATAATAAAGTCAAAATCAAATATGGACCATACAAGGTTTTCAAAATGTCTGACTATGGAAAATTTTTAAAGATTAGACATTAATAAATTACTCTTGTACCTTTATATAAACATATCTAATAAATCATAGAATTTGTTTTTCCTTATTCTCTCCCATTGCCACTTCTATCTTCCTCTCTTGTACGAAACCCTATCATTTATCAATCCCCGTCCATACCACAAGCCCCTCTCTCAGTTCCATCGGTGGTTTGTGGCTCATTTGTTTTTTCATTTTACTAGTTCATGTTTCTATTCTACTCAACTTAATTAATTTATGGGTTTATTTATTGTTTGGTATTTGTTCTTTGAATCAATGGTTGAAGAAATGCCATGAATGAAAGCACTCCAATATAGGGTTCACATTTTATAAAATTATAAATTGACCTTCAATTTTTTTTTTCTTTTTTTCTTTCAATTGGGTTCAATAGAAATCTTTATACTTTTGATGTATTTCACTTTAGGCCTAACATATTAAATATTTTGAACATTTAAAATTTAAACAAGTAACGAACACGTTGAATTAAGAAAGTTTACTTCAATACTAAGACAACCAATATAATTCGATATTTACACAACTAGGACATTTTTAAAGAGGTATCAGATCACGAAACCATTTAAGATGTGGATCCTTGTTCACTTCTCGACTTCCTCGCTTTCCTGTAACTCTGAAAAGTAATAATTTTAAAAGTGTAAATTGAATAAATCAACTTCGTGAGGCTGGTGTACGTGTTCACGTGCACGTGCTAAAATATTTGTTATGACAGGCAAATATACAATATAGACAATTCAAACTTTCGATAGCATGTAATTCGACATACACGTTCAAGATAACCAATCCATGACGTTTCGAAATTCTATATCTTAAAAAAAAATTGAAAATTATTATTGTTATTATTTGGAAAAATTAAATTTTTTATCTAAGTTAAATATGCATATTATTATTTCTAATAAACAGGAATTATTGAATGTGGATGATAATTTGAATATTTAGTAACCAATTAACCAAAGTAGAAGATTATAAAGGATACATCCCTTATATGCAAATAAAGATAAAATGCACTACAATTAAATATGTAAATATCTCAATAACTCTTCATTTCTCTAATACAGATTCATTTCACACAAACCCACATATTCTCCAACGACAAGAAGGGGAGGAGTTGACCATACTATGGAAATTTCAAAGTGTAATGGGTGGGTTGAGTCTTAAATTGAAAATTAAAGTAAATTCAAGAGTTAAGGTATGTTCTTAAAGCATCATCTTCCAAAGAAAGGTTGCATGGAGGGTTTAGGGTTTGAGTTTTGACTATCAGAGGGTACAATTGGAAAGCTTGGAACGTCAGCTTTCTGGTGGTTGTGGTGTTCGATGGATTTGCCCGGCGATGGTGGCCGAAATCCGGCAGAGATGACAGACTGTGCACTGAAGGTTTCAGGGTAATTTTGAGGTCCTTAGAATGGGAATTTGGCTTCGAGTTCTTCATCAAAGTTGTAGAGGAGGTCAATTAGTATAGGAATGACTAATTGATCTTGTCTTAAAGTGATGTTAAGGTGGCATAATCAAGGCGGCAGCAGCAGCCCAGAATCTGTGGAAAAATGCATTGTGCGATCATAACTTTGAAGGAGATTTTGACTTGTTTGGAGAAGAAATTTGGAAATGTTTTCTTCATGAAAGTTGTAGATAACATCAAGAAATATAAGGAAGTGTTGTTTTCGAGTAGCATTTATAGTTATATTGGAACAGAATTGAGATAAACCGAAGTTGTATGAATCTGTCAAACAGGGGATAGGAAATCAATTTAACATTTAGGGGCTATATTGACAACTCTGGAGTAAGAACTTGTTAACAAAATAAACTTCCCTCCTAAATTAAATTAAATTTGTAGAATTAAATTATTTAATAAAATTTATTAATATATTTATTGTATATTTACTAGTATTTAATAAATATATGTTGTCACCAATTTTTAATTCAATTATTTAATATAATAAACTTTAAATTTTTTTAAATTAAAATCACTAATAATTTATAAGAATTGTAATTAAATTTATTTATGGACAAATCATTAATAATTAAATTCAATATTTTATTTTAATTTTTTTTATTGTAATTAAAAATTTAATCATTTAATTTCAATATTGGTGGTGGCTATATATTTTTAAAAATATCGAATTAGTTAAAAATATAATTAAACACTTATACAAACAACTTAAATTAATACTTAAATTAAAAAATATTTAAATACATACTAAAATTAACAAGTTAAGTAAATTCAAACAATTACATTCATTGTTAATCGTATTTTGCATACACATGGGCTATTAAACCTTTTTGAAGTGTACAGTTGGTTTTTTTGAAACGTATTGGTTTCAGGGGGAAATCATTAAATTGTTGTTGGTCCCAAGTGATCAGATGAGGTCTAGAGGGGGGGGGGGGGGGGTTGAATAGACCTCTGAACCTTTTCAAAATTTTCTAACTTTTTCTTCTATAAGTATAGTTCGCTCATCAGCAAGATAAGATGACTAAGCTGATTTTGCACTTAGCTTATCAGCAGAGAAAGCTGATCTTATTCGTGAGACTACTATGCTGATTTAGCACTTAGCTTATTCAGCAGAATAGACTACTATGCTGATTTTGCTCATCAAGCTTATATAATCAGAGTTTCAAACAATGATGCAGCGGATAATGTATATGTGTTTTTCAAACAATGTTTTCAACTCAATTAAACTTGTAAAGAACAAAGAAGGTTTTACCCCAAGTTAGAAATTCCTCAATTTAAAATACTCTTCTTTTAAAGTATTTACTTAGCTTATGAAATATGCAATGCAAGACAAATAAGTAAATCACACAAGGGATTTTTATAGTGGTTATATAGACACAAAGTCTTTTAGTCCACTCTTCTAAGTCACACAGATTTAGGTTCCACTAGAAACACAAAGTAACTAGTACTTGAGCTTTTATAACATATGACAAGCCTCGAGTAGAACACTTAGCTCTTAGGTAGATCATTTAGAAAAACCTATTCTAAAGCACTCAGCAACTAGAACACTTATGCTTTACAATAAATGATAAGCCATAAGTAAGAACTCTCTGTTCACTCTCGGAAAATCACAAAGATTAACCTTGCTCACTCAATATAGGAAATCACTTAGAAGACCTATACTACGAAGTTATATCACTCA